>VZTX01020295.1:15396-79847 GCA_013400915.1 Pardalotus punctatus
GCGCTCAGCCTAGCCTTTGCCTAAATTCAGGGAGCAGCAGACGTTGACCGCTTTCGCCTACTTTTTTGTAATTTGATTCTAAACTCTTTTTGTCGCCACCACGCAGCTCTCCATGGAAACCCATCACTTTCCACCCCGGCCCTTGTCAGCAGAGGAATGAGTAAATGAGGAGTCGAGCAAAAAGCTTTAGCTGCACATTTAGTATCAGCATGAACTGCAGAAGCAACAGGTAAACACCTCCCTGTAGAAGTCGAGTTTTGTCATAACTTCTTCTGCATTACCTACTGTTGGTGGTGTCAAAGGTGATTGCTGTGCCTTAAGGGAAAGCAGAGCGGTCCAGTGTAGTGAGGAAAGACATCTGTGCCATTAAGGGGAAGTTAAGAAGTCACAAGAATTCTTTCTAGAAGTTAGTTGTGTAGAATGAAAAGCAAAACATACAAACAAACAAAAATCACGTTACAGCTCCAAATAAAAAACACGTTTAGACTCCGCAGAAGCCAAATGCAGCTGGCTTTTGGTCTTTGCTGTGCTCAATAGCTGCTTGAAATGTATGCTGCCTCCAAATAGTATTTTTGATTACATGTTTCGTTTTATAGGGGAAAAAATTTATCATACACTGGTCTTTTTTTTGTCTTTTTTCTTGGCATCTGAGCCAACCAACACTAAGCAAAATCAGAGGGACTCAATAAAAACAAGATGAATTGATTAGGAAGATGGAAGGTTTTCAGGGGCTGCAAAATGGTATTTTCCTGATAATTAGGTGACCTTAAAATGCATTTCAAGGGAAGCTTTGTTTTCCAAATAAAGAGCAACATATGTACTAATTTATAGTTGAACTAGTTAATAGGCCAAATCCTGCAGCCTTTTCACAGCCAAAACTCTTCTTACAACTGATCAGGAAGTGCTGCAAAATGTGGTTTATAAGGTTCTGTGCAAATACTAGATAAAAGTTCTGATTGTAGTTTTGTTATTACAAATCAGAATGTAGAGGCAAGATGTGAAAATACACCACGAGGATCTTTACTGTGCATAGAGTTATATCACAAAATACATAAATGGACAACAAGTGGGAAAAAGGAAAAACAAGACGTGTGAATGTGCTTACTTTAAAACTGTGAATTGCTGTAACTGTTTTCAATCTGCTGAAGTTCTTAGTCTCTTTGGACAGAATTCTGCTTCTCTTATTCACATGTATAATCTTACTGAGAAGACAAAAACACTGATTTTGACAGTAAGGTAAGGAGGATTTGGCCTTTTCAACACAAACTGCAAAGGGTAAAGCCATTTTAAGAAATGCCAATTGAGAAAGACTTTAATATATTTGACTTTATCACCAGCCAAAGAAAAAAGAATGTCCTAATAATCCTCCACATACAAATACAAGGCAAGCTAAAGTCAACATGGTGCTGCAACAAATTTCTGTAGTTCATTTTATGTTTTGTTTTTAATGTTTCAATAGTCAAAGAAAAAACATAGGGGGAAGTTCTCTATGTTTAAGTTTGGGGAAAATGCACTATAAAATAGAGCCCCTACTGGTGTTCATTAGTTTTAAGAAAGAGTCTGGTCATAGGTTAATGCTGGTGGATGATATTGTAGCTCACCACATGCTAACTGTCGTCACTGTGAAACTAGTGCAGGGAAGGCTGTGTCAAAGAGAATAAGAATTAAAGGAACAAAACAATGCTTTCATACTGCAGTTAGTTTGCAGAGAGAATAATACTGTATCCACATGTACTCTACAAAAGACTATTTTCTTAATCACAAAACCATCAAAACTGTGTTTTTATTTTACAGAATGTGGTACAGGAGGTGTTATTAACTGCATTTGTAAAATTGGAATAAATAGTATCTTCAGGCTTGATAAAAAGTAAAATGAAAAGAAACATTAAGTTTGCTCCAGTAGCTTCCTAAAACTGCACTACCTATCTGAAAGGTCGAAGTCTATTGGCGTGTCAAGGGACTTGTGCAGAATCACAAATGTAAAGCATGTGTTAATCTGTAAAATATGGGTATGATTCAGATCATCTCGCTGACATGAGAAAAAAAAATTACAGAAAATGAGGTAGAGAATATGTCCTCATCAATCCTACCTTACTGAGATAAATCAGCCTAATTTTGTTGAAATCGGTAGAGATTTGGCAATTTCCTTTTGTTTGGTCCTCCCTGATTTTAAATGTATAGAATTGTCCCATCAGTCCCCTAAGGACTGGCAGGGCAAGGGTTCTTTCAGGCCTCGGCGCAGGCTGACTTTTCATTTCCTCAGTATGCTAAGATCATATGATCACTGATAACAAACCACAGACATCTCACGTCATCTTTTGAGGACATCAGTATGATTGTTCAACTTCCATACCACTCACCCCATGGTTTTATTTAAATCTGTGCTGTAGTTGCTGTCTTACCTTATGTAAGCAAGGGCAGAATCCCTGCTTCCCCCAGACCCTCAATTCATTCACTATCTGTTAAGAGTAATTTATTTCTGGGGATTAAGGTAAGTATGGACAGATCATACTGTTAAATTCAAAATATCCACTTCTAGCAATATAAAAACCACCATCAGTCAGAGCCTTTCCTCGGTTTGTTTTTTCTCTTTACTTAATCATTTAACTGTAAAAGATTATACAATTTTATAGATACAAGAGTCTTTTAAGATTACCTCAACTTTACCTTATATACAGTATTACCTCCAGTAATGTAGCGGTGGTTCAAGCCCAGAGAGTTTCTTCCCCCCTGAGGAATTGGTGGAGACCTAGAGAATAAAACCCCCCTGGGGTAGAGTTGAAGGTAGATTGCCCCAGAGAGGGGTCGAGCTCCCCCTGTCCCTCAGTTCATAATGGTATTTTCGTATCTCCCTCTCTCCTCCCTTCCTCCTTCCCGATTGGTCCCTGTCCCTTTGTCCCTCCCTGGTTCCTCCCCCGTGCCGTTCCAAGATTGGTTGTTACCCTCAAAATAAACTCTGGTGCCGAATAAGGCCGAGGGTCTTTTGCCCTTGACCCCAAGCACCTGACCACCGTGTGACTGCGTGTCTGATTGGGGTCCGGGCGAGGGAACACTCTCTTTGCAGCACTCCGGCTTTTGGGGACAGCGTGGCTGCTGTCATAGGGAATCGCAGCTCGTGGCTGGGGGAGACGGTCCCGACTGCAATGAACCTGGCACTCAGGGACACTGGCAGAATCCGCTGACGAGCAGCCGATCGGCCCTGGTGGTCAGCTGGTCCAGCCCACGCAGTAATTGTTACCAAAAAAAATGCAAACCTTTAATCCTCTTCACAAGGATACAGTTATCAATTATTTTTTGCATATCCTTTATATATAACTATTAATGATATAATTGATCTTTAAAAACTCTTGTAAGTATATTTGTTTCATATTTTTGCAACTTAACAAAATATTCTGGATGAATGAAAAAAATCTATTGTTTTGAATGGTGCTTATTACATTAAGGCCACATATTATATGTCTTATGAGGTTAGAAACCAAAACTCACACCTTCCTGTTTCTAGGGTGCTTTACAGATGTTATCTCAGTGTAAATAAACTTGTTTAAAAGAAGATTGAACTAAATATCTTCTGATGCACAAGATGTATGTGAACCAATGCTGCAAATTTTCTCCGGCTAAGCATGAATGAAAGGAAGGAAGTTTTTTCCCTTTTACAAAGTATTGTATTCCCTATCTCTTCAACTGAACACTGGATTTCCACTGTCTGTTAGCCCACTAACTCTGAATATTTAGTCTGTAATTCTATACTGTTATTTACATGCTCAAAATGAAGGGTTTATTTAAAAGGTACATATTTAAAACTACTTCAAACAACTTCTCTGTAGCAGATCTTACTTCAGAGCAAATCTTACAGTTACATCTGAACTCAGTAGTACAATCAGATGGCCTGCTGAGTAAGATATGTGTCAAACTGTTGTGAGATTAATACCTCTACTGGTTTAAAGTGCAAAGTTAAGACCCTAGCAGCTCAATGTTGTTATGCCGCACCTCTACTTCTTATGATTATATTGAATTTAGTCATTCAGTGAAATTTACTCCCAAGTCAAAGTTGTTGCCATGTGAGTTACTTCTCAAAATTGTATTGTGACGTTGATCAAGGTCTTTGTGGGTAGTATTAGACAGCTAAAAATATACTTTCAACGCACTATTTACACTATTTATTTAGAATGCTTGGCCAAGTCACTGCTTAAATAGAGTAGGCTTTCACAACTCTTTCATTATACACTTTTAATTTAGTGGTTTCTTTCTCAGGAAAAAAAAAAATTGTGCTTGACAATTGTTTACATTTTGACAGAAAGCTCAGCTTGTACAATGGGAGGTAGTAAAGTACTGTGATCAAGCTGAAACCACTTAAAAGACAGCAAGGCACTCCTTGTGAACCTGAGTCCCACTTCCCAAGCTAAAGTTTTCCATTAAAGTGGAGCTTCCTCAGGTTGCTAAACTGAATCATCTAACAAGCAAGTATGATCAATTATGGGGGAAAAATCAACAACTAGTTCCCATTTTTGGAACACCTTAGAAGAGCAAAGCTTTAAGTTTGAAACCTGCAAGTTATCTGTTGGAGGAAAAAAAAAAAGCTAATTTCCAAGAATCACAGAATCATTTAGGCTGAAAAAGAGCTCTGAGATCAAGTCCAACCTTTGACTGAGCACCACCTTGTCAAGTAGACCATGGCACTGAGTGCCAGGTACATTGTTTCTTGAACACTAAAAAGAAAAGAAAAGCTGCTCTGAGGAAGAAATTGGATCTCTATGTTTTGGACATAAAAAGAAAGCTAAACCAGCCCAAGAATCTTAAAACCCTGAATGCAGATTCCCTCCTGCAATTTTAGATCTTTGTCCATGACAAGCAACCACGTCAGTAAGATTTCCTTTGTACATTAAAGATTTCAAAGTTCTGTTTGATTTCTGCCAATACAAAGGCAAATCCATCAAAATTCTGACTTCTTATCAAATTCAAACAACTAAAGAAAAAAGCACATCTGCTGAATTTCAAGAGCGTGAGAAAAGCAGCCTTCTGTAGTTTTTTGCATTTCAGGAGTTAGCTGAGAACTGTGAACATCTAAACATTAATAAAAATGCAGAATTCTGTCTAAAACCTTCTAACTGGAGAAAAGGCAAATATAACAATTCGGGACCTTGTGAGGTGTTGTGAATCTCTGATAACAATTATTTGTATTCACAGCAAAATGTAATAGTTTTGTTTCGGAAAGAAACTACTTGCTTTGAAGGATTAGATGGAAGAATGAGAGGAAAACGGCATATGAAAAAATTTGGAAACAGTAATTAGCCTATCCTTCAGGCTTTTGTTCTTTGCAATTTCAAAACTTTATTATTCAAAAGGTTAAGCAGATAAAGACACTATTTTGTAAGAACTTTTGAGATTTCCTTTTGATTTATATTTTCAGTGCTTTTTGAGTTTTCAACCTTAATTTAATAGTTTACATACATGCCTGAATTTAAGAGTAAAACTTTTGAGGTAGATATGTGTAAGCTTAAAGTTGTTGATTTACAAGTGCTATTGAAATCTTGTTCGAATCTTTATAAAAACTCTGCCTGTACTGAATATAATATACAATTTGCTGTTGAAACCAGTCCATCACTATTGCTTCGGAGAGTGTAGAAAAGATGCTATATCAGAGGCTACTTAATGGAGAAGTAATTCACATTGTTGATTAACATTGCATGGTTGTTCTTGACAATTACATTGTAAAATAATACGATAACCCTGTTTTAGATCTGTTGCTTATTCAAAATAAAAATAGTTTAAAACTGCAATATAATTTATAAGTATATATAAGCACATGGAAACATTAATGCTGAAAAAATTAAGAATGGAAGATACCCTTAAAATGGGCTTAATGGACACGAATTCTCAGAGTGGAGGGAAGTCTTTCTCCTGAATAATGAAACAACTCCTCTGCCAAACTTTAAGAACAGGTTAGAAGAGCAAGGAAATTTTGTATCACCAAAAATGGTGGAAATGCTTCCTGTAGGAAAATTACCTTATTTGTAGCATTTGTATTTGAAAATACCATAAAGCCTCTTCTAATTCAGATCAGAAAAAAAATCAGGGAATCTGATGAGGTGACTTCATGCTGTCTCTACCCACACATCCCCACATTTAAAGGAGGTGGGAACAGCAGACAGGAATACAAACCTTATAAGGAAAGAAAATTTTTGGTAGAAACTGCAAATGTCTCGAACTGAGCACAAAACTAAGCATTTATGATAAAACTAGAATTATAGGCAACTACGTTAGTCTACTAGTAAATGTTAAGATGTCTGCTATGTTTAAATTAGTAAGGTTGAAATATTCTATAAGCCAGTTATCCCAGCCCTACTAGTCAGCCAGTCCATTTCAGAATTTGTTCTGATTTTCTGCAGAAAAATGGTCCAGTCATGTCAAGAATTATATAGTGACTTAAAAATACTTTCCATTGCTTACATACATAGTATGTATTTTAGATTCTGAGTGGTATTGCCATCATAATCTATTTATAGCATTTTCTCTTCTGAAAAAAAATCAACCCCCTGTTTTTCAGTCAAGGAATCAGTATAACTCAGACACCTATAAACTAAAAAAAAAAAGAAGAATGTAGGACTGGGAATGATAATATGAAAGGCAATGCAGGCAAATATGGTATGACATGAAATATGGCTCCAAGAGATGTTAAAAAAATGGAGTATGTTCTAGACAGTTAAACTGTAGTATAGTCTTCAGTTTATCGGTATAGCTACATTATCATTTTTATTATGTAACAGTATCTCTATTATACTATTAACTCACACTGAGAAAAAGAAGACAACAGGGAAGAGAATGGATCCAGAATCAGGAGAAGCCAATGTAGAGGTGATTGAAGACAGATGAAGGACACAAAGGCAAGTAAAACAAGAGAGGATAGAGAGAAGATCATGAGATTCCACCCCAAAAGCTGTAAGAAAATCAAAGGAAGCAGTTCATACAGCGCAGCAAGGTCATTTCCTTGCTGTTTGTAAGGTGAGGCGTACAAATAACCTTGTTTTCTGAAGCACATATTTCTGTGTACATTTAAAGAAAGCACTTAATAACATAGCTAAACAAAGATAATCACTGATTTCTAGACATCGGCCTTCAGCTTCTTACCTATCTGCAAGCGCTGAAGATCTCATGAAACCTTAGAAATGAAGTTAACTAGTCTCCCAGTCGTTATTCATTTAGATGACAGTGTGAATATCCTATTTGCACTTTGCCTTGCCACAGGAGAGAAAGACTTCATTATAGCTACCAGATAAAAAGCAAACATTGTAGAAATGATTTATTTTCTCCTATCTGAAGGATTTATTCATAAGAACGGCTGTGTGGTAGCCTGCTGAACAGGCTGTCTTGCTCTTTTAGCCTCTGTAACTGGGAAACCCATTAAGACCACATGAGTTGTCAAAGCATACGGTATGTTACGTACCGTATGAGTACTGTCCACAGGCACTCGCTTTGAAGGCAGGCCAATGGCAAACAGTGGCACCAGGAGACCAGCTAAAATATAGAGAAATCAAGGTGACAGCACATAAAACACAAGTTGTGCAAGACCTCTGTTAAACAGGCAAAAAGCCAAGAACACATGGGTAAAGGATTTCCAAGCTACTCTCTAGGAGTCTTTTGCTTGAATTGAGGTGGAAAAAAAAAATTGGCATCATGTGAGATGTTCTAAGTTTTGCTTCATAATTCTTAATCTCTGCTTCACTCTCCCATTATTCTGAGACAGATAGGAATAAAATTGCAAAGTTTGGTGTATTTAAGCAAGGTCAAGCAGCAGAAGTAAGCAAATTGACAAGTCACACAATGGTGATCATGTTCCTGGCCAAAACCAGGAAGTGTCAGTCAACAGAGAGCTCAGAGCTCTCCACTGTGGAGGAGACATTAATTTCTATTTGCAGAGCTCCCTGAAGATTAAATGTGCTATATTATCATTACTATTTAAAAAGCCCAGTTATCCAGTAAAATGCTATGTATTGTCAGAAAACTTCGGGCTTACTTGTAAATACTTTTTCTGAACCAGCATATGTGAATCTGGTGTCTGTGGTTGCTCCTGCATTTTCTGCCAGTGTAAAAGGTTGTAGACCAAGGATTTTACTTGCATGGCTAGATAGCCGTGTAAGCCTGATCATGTCCAATATGAAGAAAATACGTTTCCATGTATTCAAAGTAAATACTACTGTGTGTCACCTGAGACTAATAGTATATCACTACAGAAGGAATGGTTATCCTGCCAAAAAAAGACTAGCAGTTGTTCTGATAATAAGAAATACATGCAGTTATTTTCTATGAGTAGAAATATTTCTGATAGTATGTCAAAGTAATAGCTTATTACTAATCCACTTACGTGGTACCTAGCCCTGCTTTTAAAGGTCCTACTATCACTGATTTTTTTACAGTTTAAATTTACTCACGACTGAAAGATATAAAAGCATATTTTATCTTCATTTTTTGTGAAAAAAGCACATAGACACAAATTAGTGATCTGTTGAAAGCTACACAAGTTGAGTTTAAAGTTACATCTGTGATTCTGTGATCTCTCACTTCCAAGCTGGTGCCCTGGATGTCCTGGATGCCCAGTTATTCTAATATTTATGCTAGGTAAGATGTTATCAACCCAAGATATTGTAAGTAAACAAGTAAGATAATCGGTACTTTTCCCCTATGTCTTACCTTAATTTTCATGGAAAGGAAAGGAGTAGGTTCTAGAAGCATATTATTAGGGACAGCTGATTTAATGAGATGAGTGTGACAGTTTTTCAGAGTAAATGAAACTGGTTTAACCTTTTGCACAAACCTTTTGTACAAATTTTTCATAAATACATGCGGAAGATGGGTTTAAAGGGAAAACAGCATATTTTAAATAAAGCTGATCTGGCCTGTGCTGCTTAAAAGGAAAAAAAAAACAACTACTTTAACACATAGCAGTTACACAGAAAAGGTAAATACATGCAGAATACAGATCAGAGAATGTTGGTGGGTTGTTTTTTGTTTCAGGAAACCTGTGTTTGGTATTTGCGCATTGGTGCCAAAGCAGTACCTCCAGTTTCATTCTAAATGTAGCAGGATTTCTTTGTACTTTACTTATCCCCTCATTCATCAGTCTGCACATATTACAAGAAAGTCTTCCTTTGATCTTTGGAAATAAAGACATCTCTTCTGGAAAAGTATTTCAAATGCAAAAAGCAGCCAAATAAATAATTTTTGCAAAGCAATGAAGAAATCTGGATGGTGCATGGAGAGGTGGAGGCTTTAAAATACATCCTGCAAGGTGCCAAATTCAAAGAGTGGGCTCCCTTGCCTGGTTAAATAGCTTCCCTCTTTTTAACCAGGTGTTGTAGCACAAAAAGGTTCTCACTAATTCAGGCTGGGGGCTGTGAAGGCAAACTTACACATTTAATCAAAATCCTAAAGTCAGCTTTAAGTGATTGGTTGCTCAGAGGAAAACTAAACATTCAGATTTAGCTGAGTTCTGACAAGGAAGATATGTATAGTTTATACTGCATATAGCCCATGATAGCTATTGCTTATATATCACAATCTATATAAAAGCATAATTGTTGTCTATTTTCCACTTGATATTTATTGAAAGGTAGATCAGTTTTGATTCCTTCTTGACTTCAGCTCGTGAAGGTTAGAGTGCCTTTAAGAAACATAGGTACACAAGCTGGGAGAATTATATAGTTTATATTCTCTTTTTGTATGATTTCTAGAGAAAAGGAGATGAAGGCACAGCAAAAGCAAACAAGGATGTTGTTTGATTGGCAGAAATTATGTGGAAATTGGCCAGATGACAAGCTCTTACTCTAACTGTCCCTCCTGGCCTATGAAATGGCTATCTCAGTAGTGGAAATGGCCCAAATGTGCAAGCTGTTCCTCCTCTTCTCCATTTTGGCCAATGAAAAGGCCAGTGAGAATAACCTCTCATTTATTCAGAAAAGGGAAGTACTTAAAGGGCAAAACCTTCCTCCAATTTTAGGTACTGACTGCAGAAAAATTGCAGTAAACTGTTCAGTCCTTAGTACACAGAGGGTCAGCTGTGTTTGTTGAACAAGCAGAAATGTGCAGTTAAGATGTAGCTGGCAGTGCAGTGTCATCTTGCCCATCTTAACACATCATAATTTTTCCCAACTTACTCTTCTCTTTTTAAATACTTTCCAGTATACAAAATTAAGTGGCTCTTCTGTTAAGTGAGATTCACAAGTGCAAGTAAAACTGATGAATTTAAAAGGAGACAACTAAAAATGAAAGGAAAAAAGAAAAGGAAGAAAAAAGGGGGAAAAAAGGAAAAATACTACATCCTTTTCCCTTTAATGGCTATGAATGCTGCAAGGTTTCTGTGGTGACTCTCTAGCATACCAGCTTTCAGCTTGAGGGCTGCTGAAGTTTTTCTCCTGCTTTTGTAACCTACAGAGCTTTGCAAAAGACATACTATTTTAAGGCATTTAGGACATTATGTCAAACTTCTGCATGTTCTCTTCTAAAGAAATGTTTCTCTTTAAAGACATTAATCTCACTTCCAACTTTAAAATTATTAATTTAAAATTCCTGACATCAATCAGTAGGTTGCATTGTTTATATTCTGAATATCCATCAGTAGTTTGTCTAATTTAAGAATAATAATTGCTGTCATTGTTTCTAGACAAAGATATGACCATCATAGAAAATCAGCAGTAGATAATGTTCTAGGTGTCTTGGGGCTTGATCTTGAAAAAAATTATCTCCTTTTGTTTTACTGAGTATTCAAATATAAATTGTGTGTTTTGATAGCCCAATTTAATTTATTTTATATAAAATCAGCTTTCATAGAAATACTGAACTCACTTGTCTTTAGTTGAAATGCATTCCCGATTTACCAATTACAAAATTCTTAAGAAGCATTTCCAATTTTATATACTGTGAAAAAGAATGATCTGTCTCTTTTGGTGCTAACACAGTTGCCTTCATCTCTTTTAAGCACACTTGTGTGCACAGGAGAGTACGTGTGACTGCATATTTCAAAGCTCTTTTCAGTTATCTTTTCAAAATAAGACTGTTTTTTCTCATCTCTTACATCTGGGATGAAAATAATGTTCCTGCATTTTATAAATCTCTTTCAAAAGATGTTTGATCTCCAGAATATCTAGCCTTAACTTCTGAAAAAACATCGATATGAAACAAGGTGTTTTAAGAAAACAGGAAGAAAAGCAGTCATAGAACCACTTCAGAGGACAAGCTAGATAAAATGACTGAGAGTAACTGAACTCTGCTAGAGGGAGCTCTGCAGCTACGTATTTATTCAAGTGAACTTTAAAAGAATTTGCAGTCTACCTACTGTTGTAGGCAAAGTTAGTCGAAACTTGGAGCAAGCAGCTTAAACAGTGGTAATAGCTAGAGCAGACTGAGCCTGTGGATCGTGACATATGATCCACAACAACCAGATTTCAACATGCCGCAGGATCAGCTGAAGCTGACCTAAGAGGATGTGACAATGTATAAGAAGAGGATCACTTAACAACCTCTTAGTAAAAAAAAAAAAAACAACCGAAACAAAAACCTAGTAGAAACCCAAGAAAATCACGGATCCTAATATTACTATGGGTCCAAGCTATCCCTTGAGGGGTGAGGAGCTTAGATGCTAAACCATAATTGCCCAGCACTTTCTTTGTTTGAAGTCCCTCATCAGAAGCACCCAGCATGAGCTTTAACACTATTGATAAAAACAACTTTCAGCTTATTGGTTCAATGGAAACCTGGTGTTGAACCCTTTTATGGTGGCTGGCACATGTGATTTTCATAACACTGCACAGAATTATGATAAGTTAACTTGAACTTGAAATAGCATCATATGTTGCGTGTCATCCTGAGCACAACGTCTAGGTTACTAATGGTCTGTAAAACATTAATTTTTTGCTTTGAACATTATTTTTTAAATCAAATTAGAGTCTGCTCGTAACACCTGTATGTTAAAATAGTAGTTCTGTTATGAATGCAAGAACACAGATAATGTTATATTAAAAGATACAAACTTTCTTTTGTATTTTGAAGCCTAAATATAAAGAGAACATGCTTTTATACAAGAAATGCAGTGAAAAGCCTGATACTGTGTTAGACAAAACATCCATTGCATTTATGATATGAGCTATGATAATGTTGCAGTTTTTACTCATGTGCTTTAAGCTGGTCAAGAATTCAACTCCTTTTCTCATTTAGGCCTACAAATTAGAGTCAAATTGTCTTGGTGTGCTTCTGCTCATTCCTTGGAAAGTGTGCTTCTTATCCACTGTTCATTTTGCTGCCTCCACACAACTGTACAGCTGCAACCTCTTGGCGTCTGCTTTGCATTAGCAGACCCTGGCTTTGCTAGAGTCAAGGCAGCACAAAATTCTCTTGTGTGAAGCAGCCTCACTGCAAACCCTGTGTGAGGCAAGAAAATACTCTGATATTTTACTGTGCTAAATGTTCTAGCCGCTAAACTGTGTGGCCAACAAAACTAGTTATGGCTTATTTCAGAGGACTGTGGGCTACCCTGCAGTGCTATGCACAGAGGTAGCCTCTAAATGAAAGAAAGTACAAACTAAAAAAAGTGTCTTAAGGCATCTTTTTTTCTCACAAACGGAGAGAAAAATAAAGGTTCCTTATTAGTTCTTTTGCTTTTAGTTTATCTCATTACTGACTACAGTCTGAATCTCCCATACACATATTACTGAGAAGATAGTGTTAAAAATCAGAGGAAAATCCCTGACTATTACAGAAATTAGTGATAGGTTTCAGCTTCCTATGCCATATTTACAAGTGAACTTTACTGTAAAACTTAGTTGAACACAGCATATCAAATGGTTCCAGGAGGGGCTTAGTCCCATGAGTAAGAGAGCACATAAGCAGTTATAAGGTAAATAAAAGGATGGCATGATTGAATTTTTCCCCCCTTAAAAATGGGAAAATACAGACATTCTAATTTAGAAATTATTTAAACAGAATATTTTAGCAAAAAGTTTGTTGTTAAAAATATCACAGAAAAAGACCAAAATAACCAGCTGAAACAATGGCCTCTTGAGTCTAAGCATCTTAACAGATGGTTTCTATTAAACGTCTATTGCTTCTTCAAGAAGAACTGCTTTAATGTCTACTACAGTTTTATTATTATTATTATTTTGAGAACATACCTACAGTATTTTAGACATATAATGTAAGGGAAAAACTATGCCAAAAATCTGACAGAAGCATTTCTTACAGCCTTAATGTCTACTCTTTTTTTCTGCTGCCGATTTAGGTCACATTTTCATTTACTTTCTACTACTGTTGGACTTGATGAAAAATACTATTCAACAGGAGGCTCTTTCAACACAGTTCAGTTTCTTTTCAGTGTTTCCTCATGCTTTTCTTCAACAGCACATTTGAAGCAGAAGTGCTTTAAAATATTTTGTTTCCTTGGATTTTAAAAAGCACAAGTAGTTAGGATATACAAGAAGGCATCCAGCAACCCTTATGGAAACTTGTTGATGTAGAGTTTGGTCCTGATCCCAGACAAGAAAACTCTCATGACTTTAAATCCTTTGTAAGCATAAGAAATAACTATGTAATGTACTTATCTTGTATTATTTCATAGGAAATATGTTCCAAAATGACTAAGTGATGTAAGTCAGTATCGGTACATTGTATTCCAGGACAATGTACCATTTCTTCTTCTAGAATGCATGCTATAAAAAACAAGGATACATAGAAATATGGTAGATTTTAATATATTCAAAAGACCAGTGGAAACAAGGCAGTGAGGAAAAGAAATGTAGCACAGAGAGCACTCTTTGATTTCCCCTATTTTGCTGCTACAGTCAAATTAAAAACTAGAACTAGGGCTTCCTAGTATCTCTGAGTGATTCTAGGTATTAGGTGGAATTAACTGTGTTTAAACTTCCATAATTTGTATTTGAGGGTGTTCTCTGTCTCTGCATGATTTTCCATCCTTTTCAGATTCAGCATAGGGAAACATTAGGGTGATACTCCTCAAGAGATTTTGTAGTCATAAGCCCGAGTGATGGCTACCCACACGAGCCTTTTATTAACCTCTGACAGCTTTAAGTCCTGATTCTTCCAAACGGCATTCAATTTGCTCATAGAAATGGTAGGTACTATCTTTTTAGTAAATCTCTCTCTCAGTTTAATAGCCAACAAATAAATAGAATGAACTTCTAAAAGGATGAGACTGTGCACTAAAATTTTTAAATAAACCTAGTGTAACTAAAATTTTTAAATAAACTTAGTGTAGTACCACAAACTTTATTACCAAAAAATATTCACCTGTTTCTCTAATGATCTCACCTTATCTAGTCTAACTGCGAGTATAATGATCTCACCAAATGTCTGCCTGCAAAAATGTCATGATTACTACTAGCACTACCTTTTCTGGAAATAGTTCATGACACTCATATGAAAGGTCATCTATTATTCTGGTTTTCCCAAACTCAGGATTATGCAATCAAGAACAGAAAATAAATGTGCCAGCAGAGTGTGGACATATTTTCATGAGCCACAGTCTGGAGAGAAGTGAAATGTTTGCTGGAGGGGTCAGGTTCTCAAACTCTGTAGGAGGTAGTTATAAAGGCTATCATCATCATCATCATCATCATCATCATCATCGTTTTGTTTTCTTATATATTTAGGTTTTCATCTGTGTCCTTTTAACTTTCTGTCTCTTTCCCCTCATGCTAAAGGAAGTGGGGCTGGTCTCAGCCATGGTTTAGTTAGGCTACTGAGCATTTTCATAATTTCTCCTTTGCACTTCTACCTAGAAACTACTCAGAACAACCTTCCTGCTCTCCATTACAGCATCCATCACCAAAGTCATTAAGGTAAGCATTTAGGACAGAACTCAGTATTGCTGTCCTTTAATTTCTTTGGGTCGTGGGTGGATCTACAGCCTCCAAAACACATGGATACATGGTTGGCGTGGATTCAATAGCAAAAAGAAAGTGTGTATTTTCAGTGTGAAAATCTAGGGCCAGATACAAACTTACAACTGTATGTAACACTAAAGTACTGGATCACATGACAGTCAGAAACAATTCACTTTTTGTGGTAGGTATATGTCTGAATTAATTGAATAGGAACATGGCATTGAATGATAACAGAGTAATATCACAGTAACTCTCTCTTACGCTCCAAAATATGGACAAGTACAACAGTCTGGAGGAAAGAAAAAATACAGAACAAAACAAAAGAATCTTTGTGCTACGGATAAGGTACTTACAAGAGAGAGCTAAAAACCTCTGCATTATGACATCATAACCTCTAACCAGAGTCACTCAGCTCCGCATGGGAGTTTCTTAAAAGTACCAGAGAGTGAATGCATAATGTTAAGTATAAAAACAAAATAGCCAACAGGTGTCTTCAAAAAACATTGGAAATCAATGCTATCAGAAAAAACAATAGAATATTTGTTCTGTCAGGGACAACGCAAGACTGAACATATAGAAGTTGTCAAGTCTAATGGAATTTTTAAAGATTATTTAAAGAAAAATTAACCAAAATAAAACCACAGCAAAAATCAAAACTAATATAAGAGTCTGGAAGCCATAGAACTAAAATAGAAAACTAGATTCTTAGTAATAGCTAGAAATAAAATAAATGGTAGAATGAAAACTGTTGCTAGCCCTCTAGCAGTAAAGATTTCTTCTATTTAGCCATGCAGATGGTAGACTTTTTCATTAGCTTCAATAGCTGTGGGGTCAAGCAATGATTTTCACTGTCCAAAAGCCCAGGCAACACATGGGACAAAAATTAGAAAGTGGTACTGAAGGAAAAAGAGGAAAAAATATTTGATTAAACAAACAAACAAACAAACAAACAAACAAACAAACAAAAAGTCTAAGGCTGAAACTCTCAACAAGTCTGGGTTTGTGCCCACATTGCAGTTCCAAACCTGTATGTACTTGGACATCTAGTAAGACTACTAATGTCTTTTGAGCTATTTATTTATTTATTTATTTACTATTTTCTATACAGTGAGTCAACTGCAGTCAAACCTGGTCTAGTCCCTTTTCTTGGCAGGGAGGTTGACACTGGATGATTATAAAGTCCCTTCCAACCCAAACCATTCTGTGGTTCTATAACTATGATTCTGTGACACTCTGAATCTATGAAACAGACTGTGTATGTTATCTCAGTGACCAATTAATTGCATTTCTGTCCTGGAAAACCTTCTGTATGCCTTCACATGCAGGTATCATTCTTTTCATTCACTGCTATCCCCTGGGAGCTTATGCTGCATCATATTTCTCCACAGCTGTCTGAAATTAAAATCTTAGTTTTACAACAGCAGGTGACTAGAATGGGTTATAATATGCACCTAGATCAGCCATTTTCATATACCAATGTATACCTGACTTCGGGAATTTTCTGGTATCTTTTCAAAGCTGATTCACGTAGCAGAAATTTGGATTTGAAGTTATTTTATCTTGGAGATTTATTATCTTGATTTTCCATCCCAAATTTGTTTTGCTTTGTGCAGTGGTTTTGCTTTCTGTTTGGTGACAATAAATGCTCATGTTTTTCAAATTTAGGTGATGTGAAGGTGTGTTTAGAAAGATTTAGTTTGCATTTAATCAACCACACAGAATCCGTAGTGAGCATGATGTGTTTGTTCATAGTCTGAGAAAAGGCATACCAAGAAATTTGTATTTTTCTCAGTACAAACTGAGGTTTCCAGTTCTGAGGTGCCAGGAACAATCTAGAGGTATGGCTTAATTGCAAAGAAAGATATTTGTCTGGATTGCCATTTTTTTTTCCCTTCAATCATAACAACTTTTTGAATTTGTGCCATGAATGTTAGAGTGAACTCAATGTCCAATTTTGTTCTGGACATACATTTGAAGCTTGTATTAGATCATGTTCAACAAAAACAAAGATACCAGGAACAATTTAAAAGCCACTGAGAGCATGAATATTTTCCCCCAGGCACACCCCCAAATATAATACTTTCAGTAGGTTTTAGTAAGTGATTGTGAAAGGCATCTGGACCATACAGACGCACAAAGGAAAACAGGATCTAAGTATTCACTCCAGAGGAATTCATAAGATCTTTACCTTTGAGTGTGTAGGAACATTTGTCTACCTGGACATTATGAGGAGTGAATATGGGAACAGGAAGAAAACCAAAGAAACAGTCATCAATGTAAAAAAAAAGAGAGAAATTGTGGTAGTGACTGAGTCAAGCAGATCTAATACGACAAGTGTCAAATAAGTTGAGTAAAACATGCTGGAATGACAGAATTTGCTCTAAAACCAGGTATATACAACTGGGAAGTATACTGAGTGACAAACCTGCTCATGCAGCAGTAGGATTGCATGCAGGCAGTCCTGTATATCCCCTAGAGAAAGAACTGGAAAGTCTTTGAGTATTATACTTGAAAGTTTTATCAAAGGACTAGGCGCTTTGGTTTCACTATAGTACAACAAAAACAGGATATTGATCATTTGTAACCTAAACACAAGGCATGTCAGGGGTCAGAGGGCAGAAAATGTATCAGATATCTTCATCAGTTCTGCCAGGATTATCCTAATAATGATTACAATTTAGCACAATCGTATTGGAGTTCCTTTTTCGAAAAACATAAATTTCTTAAGGATTTTGCATATACTGATAAGCACTTTCACAAAAGGCTACAATAGCCCCATCTGGGATCTTTGACTGTGGGGAACCTTTCATTAAAAAGGAAATCTCTTCCCATTTCTCATGAATAAACAGTCAATTCTAACTGGAATGCTGAAGATACGCTTACCTATCATGGTAGCCCTCTTGTGGGAGTCGCTGTCTTTGAGTCACATGGGAATCAATGAAATTAAGGAGATAAAAGTTCAAAATCAAAATAACAAAATCAAAATAGAAACCCAACCTTTGTATTACATATGGAAGTAAAATGAAAGCTGAATGTTTCAGATGTTTCTTTTTGAGAAACTTTGCCTAAAAATCCATGTCATCCTCTCAGCTGGAAGCTCCGGGTCAGAGTCCCCAGTTACAACACCCTAATAGAAGGTGTGACAATGCCATTAGCTCTTCTGATGAGTTTTTGCAAGGCTAATTCTGCTAATTTTCATTCCCTGTGAATTTGTTTGCAGACATGCCCTGAATGAAAGAGACAGCTGGCTACTGTTGTACTCAGTAAATTACAATACAAAGCTGAGTAATAGATACAGACACTACTATTTTATTGCCATCACAAATTGTCTTGAAAACAGGAGTACAAGACCCAGGAGATTTTTCTTAGTCTATAAATAATGTAAATAAATTAATCCAAGTTAGATTTATCTTTGCATATTAGACTATGGTTATAATCCCTTTTGTTCAATTGCCATCAGTGGCTAGAGTTTCCATTCTATTCCCATTTATTGTGAGGTAGCAAGCAAGCATTGGCATAGGCACAGTAGTTTGCCACAAAATATAAAACTTAAGAAATAAAGCTCCTATATTTTTTTGTTCTGAATATGTGTTGTGATAGGAGGAATGTTTGATACCAAGTTGGTAAACAGCAAAATAGTCAGTGCACAAAGAATTGAGAACAAATGAAGTGGTATCTTGCTTTCTCCCAGTAATGTCATCCATCAAAAGCAACTTGTGTGTTTGGCTTATTTATCAGTTTGAAACTCCCCTAGTGCTTCTAGAGTCTCACGAAGAGATACTGTTGACCAAAACTCAAGCCAAAAAAACATTTGTCCTTTCTGAATTCAGCTTTTAGTTTTCAAGCCAAAACTCAGTTCTGAGTTTTAGTGTGTTTATCCAAGTATAACAAAAAACCCTCATCATGAAACACTCAACCAGCCCCAAAAGCAGACAATTACTTGGAACTAGTCACTGACTGAGATGATACAGATGTCATGGAAAAGAAAACTAATATAATTTTTCTTGAGCTGTCATGGCATTAGATAGTCTTTACCAGCATCTTTGTCACTGACACTCTAGTTTATCTTCTGTGATATTTCAGAACGTTGCTATGCTAAGCCTTGAAAGGATTCTTAGGTAGTATTGCACCTACAACTTTGAGAACAGTGGTTTACCAGTGTCTTAGTATGCAGCACAACAATTTTTTTCTGGGCTATTTATAATCAGTCTGGATCAGCAAGTGGTCCAGACAATAACGAGGAAATCCTTAATCATTATGTATTTTGGTGATTTCTAATTGGAATTTATATATAATATGGATTCTGTGTATTGCACTGTTGTTATCTCCAGATGTGTGTGAAAAGCAAGATCCAGAGAAAGGCATGTTAAAAAACAGGGTCCATAACAACCTTAATTATTCCTTTCGTTGCTACTTACAGAAAGTATGAATTTTTGAAGCTGTTCAGAGGATTTGGTGTTCATATAGGTACTACAGTTTCCCAGGGCAATAATTTTATTCACATTTGATGTGTTCAAGTACAAGCATTTCACTCAGCTAAATGAAATTATTTAGGTATTTAATTTAAAATTAAGTTTTGCTATTTAGATAAGTAGGAAATGGAAAAGCTCTAAAATAAATACGTCCAGTAACCTACTGGAGTGAGGGAAGTTCACCTGTCATTTGAGTTCACTGGGATTTCACCCATGGTGTATGCCATACATGGAGGTAAATTGCACCATAAATCAGCAGCAGAATGCTACAAACATCCTCAGAAAGGCTGACGATATCTTATGGTTTATAATTTAGGTAAAGTATGCAATTCAGTAGTGAGGTTAGTGCACTTATAATGTACCTATAATGTATCACTGGTTAACAAGTGGTGTCCCTGCCTAATATTGAAGTGAATATTAGTGTTCATAATTGTACCTGAAAATATAATGCTATATTAAACCCAACTTCCAGCTAATCCAACACCCTAATATTAAATGAAATAGAGTGTGCACAGAAAGGAACTGAAATTAATGGATGCTGTTGGGTCTAGCAGTTCAGGCTTGGCATCAGAAATGCCAAAAAAGCCCAGCAGGAAAAGAAGTAACAGCAGCAGCAGCTACTTAAAAGATGGCAGAAATTGTAATGCAACCTACATTTGATGAATCCTGATGCAGCCTGATAAGCACAAGAGGGTGACCCAGCTGGACATTCATGAGTTCAAATTTTAATCTTGTTTTTGTAAGAATACAATCAATGTGCGTTACTTCTACCATGTCTATGCAAAAAATGTCTGTTCTAGTTTTGGCTTGGGGAGAGTTAATTTTCTTCATGGTGGCTGGTATGGGGCTGGTTAGAATTTGTGCTGAACACTGGGTTGATAATACAGAGATGTTTTTGTTATTGCTGAGAGGGGCTTGCACAAAGGAAAAGCCTTTTCTGCTTTTGCACTGCCACACTGGTGAAGAAACTGGGGGTGGATGGGAGGCTGGGAGGCGACACAGCCAGAACAGGTGACCCAACCTGACCAAAGGGAAATTCCAGACTGTATGGCATCATGCTCAGTTTATAAAGTGGAGGGAAGAAGGAGAAAGAGAGGGGACATTGGGAGTGATGGACATTTCCAAGTAACTATTGTGCGTGATGGGGCCCTGCTCTCCTGGAGAAGGCTGAGCACCTGCCTGCCTTTGGGAAGCACTGAATGGATTCCTTGTTTTTCTTTGTTTGTGTGTGTAGATTTTGCTTTTCCTATTAAACTGTCTTTATCTCAACCCTTGAGCTTTGTACCTTTTACCCCTCCAATTCTCTCCCTGATCCAGCAGTTGGGAGAGTGAACCCAACTGTGCCACAGGGGAGGATTTTGTAGGACTCTACAGGGAAGATTATGAAGTTCTCCTGACCTGGGGCAGTAAATTAGTGAAATTCTGTTTTCATTTTTAACATAATAATTTCTAGTTCCACACTCTCATTCCATCTAGCCATTCTGCCTTGGCCCTTGAAATCAACTTTCCCATTGTTCTGGAAAGGTAAAGTACTAATTTGATTCTGGTTCATTCCTCTGTTGTTCTTCCTTTCAATTCTGTCTTCACTTCATACCGTCACCACATTTATTTTCCTTCTGTTTGCATGAGTAAAGAAACTTCATAGCTGGATTAAAATTTTTGGGCAAGGTCTTCTGGTTCTGTTTTTGACTCTGTTCAAATATACAAATTCTGAGACTATGGTACACATAGAACCACTGTATTTGTTCAGAAGAAAATAGCCTTGATAAGGTGTTGCATGTGAATATTCATTTATGGTTATATTTCTTATGTTTTATAAAATTGTTTAGAATCCTGCAGAGTTACTTTGTTTACATAGAGAGGCATGCTGCAAAATGATGAATATGTTTTAGGAAGATTAAATACTTTGGTTGCTTGATCTACAAATGATACCCTTGACTATAATTTTTCATTGTGCAAATGAATAAAAGGTCATGGGTTCTGCTATGTGATGGCCCAGAACTGACAGTGAACTGACTGACTTAATTTGAACACTGTTCTGTCACTATCCTGAAAGAGACAGGAAAAAAGTATTTGCACTAGAAAAAAATGTAGTTCAAACATCGTGCGTAATTTCTCCATGTTTTTTCTCTAAAATTGATGAAAGTGATCTTGTTCCTTTTGTGTCCCCTACTCACATCCATTAAATAACAACCAATGGCATTATATTTTTTTAAAAAACCAAAAAAACAGCCAGTAACATACCGCCAGTTACAGGTTATTTTCATAGTGAGGCTGAGACTATATGTAAGAAACATCCAGTGCTTCTGCTAGGAAAATGGCTGGACATGAAAATCAACAAACTCATGAAGAGTAGTTGAAGTGAAATAAAGACCCTATTATCTTCTGTAATCAAATTTTAGTTACAGTTATTGTGAAGCAGGCAGTCAAGCATGGGGGAGTGTAAGACAACCAGAAGACAAATTGCACAGAGATGATAGTAACAGAAATCTGAACGCTGAGTTTTCTGTGGCTTTGTCCTTGGAGAAGTAATAGTCATGCCACCTATGGACATTTCATATCTCAAGAAAACCTGAAGTTGTTCACTGATCCATTCTTACAATATTAAAAAAAAAAAAAAAAAGAAAAAATAAGAGCTTACACAAATTGTTATTAATATCTTGGTATTATTCTCTTAGATCAAATAAATAATTTCTATTAACTGTGAACAGATAGGGTATTGTAATTTCTGCTTAGGCTACATTTTAACAGTTGAAGTTACATTGGAATACATTGTCAATCACTTCTGATAAATTTTAAAATCCATTTGAAAATATTATATATAGATTAAGCAGACCAATTACATTTATTTATTCAATTTTACAAGTTTATTCAGGAATTTGTATTTGCAGGTCTGAAAATTGAAATTTGCCAATATTTACAAGCTCTCATGTGTACATTTTGAATGAAAGTTTTTCCGTTTAAGTTCAACTACTTGATTCTTTCTACATGGTATTTTTCATCATGAAACAGTTACTTTAAGCTGGTATGGAACCAGTGAAATTGATCCCAAATTGAAAATAATTCTAGCACATTTTTCTATCTACTGTTTAGCCACAGACACTTTTCCCACTTTATAAAATTATTTTTATTGTGGAGTAGCTATGATTAAAAGTGGTTCTTTAAAATTCCCTGTAGAGATTCAATCTGGAGACCAGACCACCAACAGGATGACAGTGCCTTCTAGGAAAACAAAACCAGTAGACGCATTGGTATTTTCTCAAACAGTCATCCTTTCAATGTTGATAGCAATTTAAATCAAGAATAATAGTATCTGGGGCATACACTGTACTTCTATATGGGTAAAGGATTTTCAGGGAATATTGCTGGGGTCTTTACGCTGTCTCAGAAAGATAATACTCCCTTGGCCAACCTTGAGGAAAAGGTAAGTATTCAAATGGAAAAAGCTGGCACTAGGGATGATCTAATAGAAGAGTTCATAATGGTAGCTCAGGCAGTTGTTTTCTAAACCAGCACCCTTTTTCAGCACGGACACAAGTAGTAATGGATCTTTTCTGAGTTAACTGTGAGCATCTAAGGCTATGTGGGCCAAAATACATCTTACAAGGTTTGTCAAAGCCAAGGTCAGCAGATGCTCCCAAAAATACTAAATGAAGTTTTGAGTTTAGTTCCCAATAGATTTACAAGGTTAGAAAGGGAGTTTTGTATTGCCCTTTCTTTTTTTTCCTTAGAAGCTAATGAACTCTTCAAAGACAGAAATCTGTTTATTCCCATTGGCAACCAATAACCCAAATGAAATAGATAGGCGTGTTCCATTGGGATTTATACAATTTGCTCTAGCATTTATATTACTGGCTTGTACAAAGGAAAGAAATAGTAGTTTGAGCTCATAATATGTTGGGCAAAATATCAAGAAGATTAGGCCACATGGTAGAGCAAAGTTTGATGAAAAACATACGTTTACTGCCGAGAAATTTTAATGCCAAAAATCTAAGAAAATCTACAGCAAAACAGTGTCTGCCTTGTATAATGGTCTTTTACCCCCTCTCCCTCTTTAAGATTTTCTTAGGAGGAAACTGGGTCCTAGCAAAAAGGATCTGAATATCAGATTATTTCAAAAAGATTATGAGAATTAATGTAGGCATAGAGAAAAGATAGAAACAGAGACAACCTGGACCATTTCTTTTATTAGCAAGAATATGATTCTTTCCCTGTTCCACAAAGTGATGGCTGCCACAAATACTAAGGAAACTACACACGTTGAAGGAGACCATCAAATGTTTAAGATGTTTATGATATTCATTGTTATGACCTCATTTGTGATTGAGCCTAATGTTATTTATGCTCTGCAGCTGGTAGTCCACCATTTCCCTAGGGAATAAGGAAAATGCTTTCAATACATCACATCCATGAAAAAAAAAGCTACATGTTAGACAAACTGTTCCTTCACACATTACAAGGCTGCAACTTTTCTCTGCACTGCTCAGCAAGGACACATAACCCAAAACACTGTTGCTATCTACAAGGATGAGCAGCCCAACCTCTGAGTCCTTCTCACTAGCAAGAACTATGCTGATGGCACCCCTTTTCTCACAGTTCTCACCCCAGGGAGCATGCTGCCAAGAAGGCTGAATTGATGTCAAGCATGGCTGTGCAGGACACAGTCTTTACTTTCAAGCCTTTTTAAGCTGGGCTCAGTACCTGTGTGCTGCAGAACTCACCCTCATGAGCCCTGCTTCTTCCAATGCATGATTGTCCTCTCAAATACATTTTGGCACACTGGGTAATATCCTGTTTCCTACTGACACAGAAACATGCTGAAGCAGACAGTTAAGTCTGTCAAATCTAAATGATTTGTACATTTACTTTGATTCTTTTTAGTTCAAATCCTTCAGCTCTGATAGTAGCATTTGGTTATTGTTCTTTCACTGACTTGCTTTTCATTTTTGTTGTACCAAGATAACAGACAAAAATGCATTTTTCTGCCCTAAAACTAAGAGAGGTGACTAGCCATTCTGTCTTTTTTCAGACTGCACTGAAAAAAGTAGGATCACCTCCCTGTTGCAGACTTCACCTCCTGAGTTCATTTGCCTGGCAAAGTCACTTTTTCTAAGTGGAATCCTTTGCTGCATAGTTACTCAGAGAAATATTTACGCAACTTTGAAGACTGTCACAAGCACTGTGCCTGTTATAACCTCTTCATCATTTATTTGGCATTGTTGGACAGTTCTGAACACAGTCTCAGCAATGCACAAGAGTGTTCCAGAATGGTCAAGGTTCGGCCAGTTACTGGAATTTTAACCTTTTAAGCACTGCCTAAACAGATGTCGGTAGTCTCTTGTCATTTCCTGAGGTCTTCCAACTTACCTCTGACTCTTGTCATCACAGCAGCCTTTGCCATTCATCACATCATTGTCTGCAGAACTGATTTAAACTTCACAGCTTCTTTTGTCCAATTAAATCCTCCTTACCCAGCTCAAGTCCTGTTCCTGGTTCTGTCCTCTTCACCCCTGTGTCTTCCCCAACTCCCATGTTTGTATTATTCATACTTGGCTGTATGGGGGAGTTGGATCGGAATCTGGTTGAATCTTGTATGTGTGGTCCTGGCAAAGTGAGGCTGAGGTGGATAGCATGAACAGTAAAACCTCTTGATATGTACATTAGTAAGATCTCTATATATACAGATTTGAATTAGGTTCTTCAACACAGTTGTGCACTCTTTTATACCTGCCAAAATCTAGGTTTTTTTCATTCTTAGCAGGCAGGCAGACCATAAGAGTATGAAAAGATGGTTCAATAAATAAATAAATAAATAAATAAAGCAGCCCATTTGGAAATGAAAAAAAACATGTAAGACATGCTACAATAAAACCAAAACAATATAGGCAAGGTTTATTTCAAACATATATAAACTTTTTATAAGAAGTAGAAATCAGATTGAACAGACAAGCTAATCTAATTTTTCTGACATGAACAAAATACACACCAGCATAGCATCATGTGTCCATTTGAGCATTTACTCTATGTTACATATTTTATTTCTGCTTTACTCAAAGTAGAATTATCACTTAAAATGCTAGATGCCATGCTAAGTCACAAGCAAGTTCCTTTCTTAATAGATCTTCACTTTTTGCATATGCTACTGTTAGAAAATGCAAAGAATAAAGAATATTTTAGTTTACTTGTACTCTGTCTTTATAATAATTTTCTTCCTCTGTACATTTTCAGTTGTACAAATATTGGCTAATTGAGCTTCACCTTATCTGCAGGAGGTGCATTCCACCATGGACAAGTCTCTTTCAAAAGCATCAGATTGAACATGTTTATACTTAAATTTCATTTGTGCCTTCAGGTCCCAGAGTGTCCCTGAAGATCCCAAAGTTCCCAGCCCATCTGCCTTGCAGTCCCACTGTTTCCCTTGCAAGCAGAATAAAACCAAGCCAAGTTCAAGATACTAAAAATCCTTGCAAAAGGTGACTTGAGGGACCTTCTCAGAAAAATGTCAACCCTTACTCACATGCCAGCTATCTCCTGTAGAATATCACAAGCAGGAAATTAGCTCAATCACTGTGCTGCATCTCTGTGCCCTCCTCCATCTTTGTGCCCCTCTCACCACAGAATCATAGAATGGTTGCCTTGGAAGAAATCTTAAAGATCATCTAGTTCCACCTCCCCTGTCACTGGCCCAGACACCTTCCACTAGACCAGGTTGCTCAAAGTCCCACCCAACCTAGCCTTGAAGACTTCCAAGGATGTGGCATCCTCAAATTCTCTGGCCAGTTGTTGTCTTTCTGGACATCAGTCTGCTTTCCAATATTGTATCATGCTCCAATTATCTTCTCCTTGTCAGCTTCTCAGAGACATCTGAAAATTCTTACACATATTGTACCTGATATCCACTGTTAAGAGAAAGCCTTAAGCTCTTCATGCTTTAAGTAGAAGATCAGATCTAGGACTTTGTGTGAGATGTAGATTTAGAAACAAATCGGTGCTAGCTGTGTGTATGGCTCTTTAGTTGATGCGAGAAATGGCCTGGTGTCTACCAAATGAACTTGCAGCTCTCAGTGGGAGCTCCTGGAACAACCTTAAAACAAGACTGAGGCATGTGCCTGCCACGAAGGAGACAACACATTTAACTCTTCAGTGTCAATAGCTATGGAATGGACATATGTTTACAGATCAGTAAATTCAAAACACTTGATGTTTTTTTAAATGGCATAGGATGCTCAATCATGAAAGAGAGAGGCTTCCACAATTCCTGGTGGGAAAGCAATTAAATAATCCTGGTGGGCATATTGTTTTTAAGATGGACAATATGTACATATGTTTCCCTTTAGTGCAAGTCTGGATAGGGAAATTATCTTCAAATTGAATTAAATGTGACTGTAGCTGTGTTTTACATATGATGCTTTAGGTAAAGCCTGCACAATCCTGAACCAAAAAAGTGCAATGTAATAATGATTACCTGTTCCCTCTTCTTAAAATTCCCACATTTTATTTTTGTAAGAGATTCAATCCTCTTGACAGATCTTTATTTTTGTTTCTCAAGAATTTCAGGATTGATGTTCATCCAGCAGCAAAGCAGCAAAGAAGGTCAAGTAATATATGATAAGAAACAACAGTCAAAGGTTAAAGCTTGTGTTTTTGACTATTCAGTTACTCCTGTAGAAATTAAGTAAACCAGCTTCACAAATTTAAACATAATCTGAAAAAGTGACAGTGTGGTCTGTATATTTCAAAAAGATTTGTGTTTCTAGATATAATAAACACTTCATACAAAAATACACTCATTTGCAATGTTCAGCCTATTCTGTGTGTCAGTGATTTGTTTGTCCCCTAAAGATTTTGTGGAGATTTTGGGTGGCTTTTTAAGAAAAGCTTTGTCAAGGGGAACATGCAGCATAGATGTTTATCATTTATGCAACCAGCCAAACGTTAATACTGCAGTATTTATAAGTTCGTTGCATCTCATAAAAGAGCCCCACAGAGGGAAAAAACTGAGGAGACAATGCTTAAGAGGGAAGCAAAACAAGATATCTTAATAAAGAAGTTCCCATCATGTGAATAGCCATGTCTCAAGAGGAAAAGAGGAGGACATTTTCACAGCTGTCAGGGAAGATGAACACAGAACCAGAACAAACCATTTTAGTCTAGATAGCACAAGAAAGAACCTACCAAACCCCTGTAGTAGCACAACAGGATTTCCAAAGTCAGATTTTTATGAGGCAAAACTCTGCTGTTATTTGCAGGAAAGCTACTAGGTGAGAAACCGCATTTACCATTGATTTATGAGGATTATAATGGACACAGCTCTGTTGGTGATACTGTGCTAATTTAGTAGAGATTCAGGCTCTGCTAAGCACAAATAACATGGCATATCATGTAGCTAAGGCAAGATGTTTGAAAGCAAAGTATTTCAAAAAGTGTATCAGATACTTCTCATGTATAGGTGATGTATCTCAGTGACTTAGATCTGTGGATTCCCCCTCAGGTACAGACATTACTTTTCCTAAAGATGTTTAAGGGGTCTCTTCACTTTAGTAGGGGTGCTAGTTCTAGTGTTATCACTTAAAGTGTTCTTACACAAATTGGCAGGTTCATCTCACCCCTTCTCTTCATTTTTGTAGGATGCTAGGATGAAACTTGTCTCAGTTCATGTCCACCAAATTTTCAGGACTGCATTATAAGTTGTTACCATTGTTTTCACCTGCTAGATACAGTACATTTTTTATGAATGGGAAAATGCTTCAGACACTGTGCCATATTGATTATTCTTTTTGTCATTTTTTGCCTTTTTTGTCCTTCTGTAATTTCTTTTTTTCCTCTGACATCAGTTTGAAATATTACAGGCTCACTGCATCCAGGTTTCTGTTAAATATGACAGCTGTACTTGGCTGATGCCAAAATATAATTTGAGTGAAGTATGAATGACACCACATGATTTCTCTAATGGCGCTTTGCTACTGAGGTAGTTTTCCTTTTGGACTGGGATGCGTGAATTTGTATCTCACCCCAAACTTCAGTACCTGAAGTCACTGTCATTGGTCTGTGCATTATACATTGCAGCTATGTTAGATATAAAATGTCTTGAAAAATAGAGTTCCAAATCATCTGTTTTCTAGCAAACTTACCTTTGGGAAATCAAGTTTGTGGGGTCTCGGTGAAGTTCTGGGATCTGTAGCTGTATGGTGGGTGTTGACTCTCGAATTGCTTGGGGTATGGTCCCACTTATCCTTGGTCAATGTAGCAGTTTTTGCATGTTTAGCTTTGGAGATTGAAAGCTTTTGTTTAGACATTAAAACATTATTATTTTGAGGGTTTTTTCCCCCATCATTTATGCTATATGCAGGAAAATATTACAGGGTCTTCTAAATACTTTGCTAATTATTTGTTGTTCTAGAACCTGTTCTCTGGTGCTCTTTTCAATGGTCTTACAGAGGTCCAGGACAGGCCAAAATTATAGTCTCTATCTGAACTGCAGGTGAAGAGTCATATTCTTCCAAAATTTTACTTGTACTTTCAAACACATCTTCCTTTCCTATACAAGGCAGTCTTAGCTCATAATGTGAATACCATCAAATTACTTTCTGTTGCACTTACTAAACACAGTAAGTTTTAGTCCAAGACATTTTTTTTAAAAAAGTCACTGTCTGAAAATCTTAGTTTGTACTGGTACCCATTTATTTGTTAAGTATGGAATAAGGGACTCCTCAGGAACCTGATTTTACTGTTCTGCATCCTCCAGCATCTCAGTTCCAGTCACCTTGTGCCTGCATATGAGATGGCTCCACTGCAAGCAGTATTATCCTTTGAATAAGAAGTCTTTTAACAGTCATAATAATGTATCTGAGAATAGAATGTATTTTCTAAGAATATATAGAGTGCTGTGTCCAGTTCTGGGCTCCTCAGTACAGGAGACACATGGAGCTCCTGGAGCAGGTCCAGCAGAGGATAATATAGATGGTTAAAGGATGGGAGTGTCTCTCTTATGAAGAAAGGCTGAGGGAGCTGGGCCTGATCAGCCTTGAAAAGAGATGACTGAGGGGGGGCCTCAACAATGTCTGTCAGTATCTGATGGGAGGGTGTCAGAGGATGGAGCCAGGCTCTTCTCAGTGGTGCCCAGCAACAGGCCAAGAAGCAATGGACAGAAAATGATGTGCAGGAAGTTCCACCTGAATATGAAGAACTTATTTACTGTGTGAATGACCAAGCACTGGAACAGATTGTCCAGAGAGGTTATAGAGTCTCCCTCACTGGAGACACTCAAGAACCAGCTTGATACAACCCTGTGCAATGTGCTCTAGGATGATCCTGCTTGAACAGGGAGNAAAGAGATGACTGAGGGGGGGCCTCAACAATGTCTGTCAGTATCTGATGGGAGGGTGTCAGAGGATGGAGCCAGGCTCTTCTCAGTGGTGCCCAGCAACAGGCCAAGAAGCAATGGACAGAAAATGATGTGCAGGAAGTTCCACCTGAATATGAAGAACTTATTTACTGTGTGAATGACCAAGCACTGGAACAGATTGTCCAGAGAGGTTATAGAGTCTCCCTCACTGGAGACACTCAAGAACCAGCTTGATACAACCCTGTGCAATGTGCTCTAGGATGATCCTGCTTGAACAGGGAGGTTGGACCAGGTGACACACTGTGGTGCCTTCAAACCTGGCCTGTTCTGTGATTCTGTATTATCCATGAAAGTCAATTTAAAACATCTAATTCTAGCAAACTAACTTTTTTTTTTTGTAATTTTGTGGGGATCTCAATTGTTTCCAAAGAGAGAAAAAGACTAGTTAAACCTTTTTTACAGTCTCATTTCTCCCCAATTTCCAACATGATGTTTAATAATAGTTAAAAAGCAATGAAATTGGGATTACATTAGATCAATTATAAATGATTATATAGCAGATATCATAACTTCTGTATGGAAACAAAGTGACTCATCCTGTTCTTGGCTGGGGCCCTGGATTTTCTTGTAGAAAATATTCAGTTTAGAAATAAACAGCTAAACTGCCTGAGCAACCTAAATTCTATGCTGGAAATATGACAGTGTCTACATGGGTTTTAGCTAGCAAATAATCTTGTTCTTTTGCACTCTCAACCAAAACAATCCATGCCACATTGGCATGGCATCATTCCTAAAATAATATGCCATGCTTCAGACAAAAGATAATTAGCTCGGGCTCCGTGATACTCTAATTGCAGTTAAACAGCTCTTGTTGGCTTAGTCTCTCAGAAGAGCATGTTCATGCCTGTTGTAGCATACCACTAAGTAATACCTCATGAAGTAAACATCTTAATTAACAATCCTCACTATAACTACTGTGTGCATCTTTGCAATTGCAATTGTTGTCCCTGTCCTCACTGTTACTGCCTCTGAGATTGGTTTCCCTAGGGATCCAAGCTGGTATCATCCAATCTGTTTAATTCTGGTCTGAAGGAGTGCATATAATGTTGATTATGTTATGGTAGGTGGAAAGCCTACAGACAAAACTCAGCAACTGCTTAGGCAGTAATCAATACATCTTCATTAACCTAGTGGTTCTTAAGCCTTCTCATAAGTTGTACTGTCATCACATTCATAAGTCTCTTTCAAGCTGTTTTTTTAGGTATATCAGAAAATCTTATACTTTCTGTTCATCAATTTTCAATTTTGTCTCTTTTTTCTGTGTTCAGTTTTATAAAAAATAAATCTTTATTTTGGTCTATTTGGCTTTGCCTTTTCACATCACATGATTTTAATCTAGAAATTGTGGTAGTCTATACCAAAAAAGAGGGAAAAAAGAGCAATTGTCCATATCAGGTTTTTATATAGAAAAAGACTGGCCTGTCTCCACAGTAGTAATTCTAAAATTATGAAGTGGTAATTAGAGATTAAATTCACCTGCATCTAAAAAACCTTTTTAAAATCATTTTTAGCTCTAACAGATGAGTTTAAATTATGTAAAGTACGGTCACCCAGGTCTCTGCACTGGCATTTGATTTAAATGTATACAGAAATGTATATAGTAACCTCCAGAATACCTAATATCTTTTATTTTCTTTTGTTGAGATATATTGCACCCAGTTTTCTGACTTCTAAAGAGAACAAAAAAAATGTGGAATACCCAGCTACATCTGACAGTATGCCAAATTGTGATTTTTTCCAGGAATCTATTCCTTCATGCCTCTGCCACACTCATCTGTCATTTGTCCAGTCTGAAATATTCCAGGCTTGACCTTGTCCCTGTTTTCTGTTTCTGTTTCTCTCTACTGATCTTCTACTGGCAGCTTTCATATACCACGTGATATTTTGTACCTCATTGTAAAGGCAGGGTGTTTCATAAGTACACTTTTCTGGATTGTAGCATCCTTATTATTTTAAATTAGATCTTACAAGTTCTTCAAGTTTAAACAAAAAAAATAATTCTTTCAATTAACCTGGTAAAAGGAAGGGTTCTCCAGTAGTGCAATTACTTCCTACTTGAGTTTGCAAATCAACATTTTAAAAAAATAAAAGAAAACAGAGTTCAAATGCTATAGATTAACCTCATTGTGACAGGGATGAGAATTTGTCAAAAAGAAAATCTCTACTTGAATTCTTGTATTTTTGAATATAGTATCAAAGGAAGCATTTGCATAAAAGTGGGTGCTGAAGTAAATTTAAGGCTTCTCTTATGAGGAGCAGTATGAGGTGGTTTTGACTGTCATACATCTGTTTTTTCAGACAGAAAATGCAACATCCCCATAGCCTTACAAAGATTGGGTGTGTCTAAGAACAGAGAAATGGTCTTTACTCAGCTTGGAAGGACTTTGTCACAAACTCCTCTCTACTAGAAAAAGCTGATGTGGATTTTATTTGATTTCTTTCTTTAAATTTTTTTGCCTTCTATAAAACATTTCTTACAACTTTTATAATGCTTCATGCCAGAGCATTTTCGTCAACTTTCTTTCATATCTTGAGCTAAAGATTTTTTAAAATAATTTTACAAATCAAGTATTATAGTTTGCGTAAATCTTTGGTTAAATACATTGGTTTATAAAAGTAAAAACCTTCAAATTCATCATGTAGCTATAGATTTTATCTTCTTACATATCTGTATTTAATGTACATTCCCTTTTTAATTTAGGGGATTAAAAAGAGCAAATATTGTGGACTGTTTTGGAGTGACTCATGTAAACAAAATCTTCACTGAAATCACATGTCATCTTAAGTCATCCAGTATAAAATTAAAAAACTATTAAATTACATGGCATTATCCTCTGGTTTTATTCTGCAGTTCTGTATTGGCAAATTCTGAAATACAGTTCTGTATAAAGCAATGTCATACGTGGATTTAAACAAAATAAAACAACTTATCTTGAAATAAATAGTAATGTGAGATTTAAATTTACTTGGTCACAGAGATACCTCAAAGATAGAGAATTGTGTTTGGCTCAAATGAGATATATTAGTAATCTGCACAAATGATGGAGCAGAGACAGAGAAGATAACAAGAGGGAAGAGTAAATTTAGGTGTAGCTGAACAACAAGTTATTGTAGAGAATTAGAATAATTTATCAACATCTTGAAAACACTATTTAAAAGATGTTTAGAATATCAATTTAAGGTAGAAAGCTAGGGAATGGTCTGGAAGATGAACCTAATGTAGTGCTATTTACTGGATAGACAGGACTCTCTGGCTATGATACTTCAATCTTCCTGAAGTTGAGATAAGGATTTATAAAGACCATGAAGAGAGAATAGCAATAGTTCAGATAAGAAATGATTAATGACTGATTGAGGATTTCAGCAAAAAAAGGTTGTCATAAGACAATGCAGTCAATGTTCCAGAGGAGAAAAACTTAGAGATTAAGAGGATTAAAGTTTCAAGGCATACTATCCTACCATCCTATGGTGAAAGATAGAATGACTGAAGTATTTAGTAGGTTTTATGTAAGGATTATGTTAATGGTAGAAACAAATCAAATGGAAACGTCCTTATCATTGTATATAAACCAAGCAGACCTTAAAAGAAATGTTCATTCATCATCTGATTCAGCATTCAGCTCCAGAATAACTCTCATTGGGCTGTGAGTAAAAACTACAGAAAGAGGTATTTTCAATGTCCCCAGCAGTCTCAATGCATTTATGGAGCCAGTTGCTCTGACAGTGGCTGCATGTTGAAGAAGGTACTGCACGTTCCCTGACTGATACCAACTAGTGCAATTTCACCTGCGAGCAAATTCAGTGAGGCTGTACAGCACTTGGATCCTTGCACAATATGACCCCACATCTGTTTAAAACAACATGGTTTCAATCAAAACACTAGATGACAACTGTCCAAGGAGTTTTTTCTTCAACAGGTTGACTGGCTACTTGAAGCAGAAGTTTCCAGTACAAAACGTACTACATTTGCATACAGTCATGAATAAAACTAGGGAAACTGCCAATTAAAAAAAAGGTACGGGTGCCACTCCCTCTCCCATTTCCTCTCCTTTCTGCCATCCTTTCAGTGTCACTGTCATGAGTCTCCCATTTGCCCAGCTGTTTTTAATGCCTTATGATAAACATGATAACAAGTTTGAGCTCTATCCAGTCCTTCTTGGCTCATGATCACACAAAACCTCCATGAAGGGGGGAAAAATTACTTTCAAAGATTAGTGTTATCATTTTACAGACACTCTGAGCAAAACAATGAGCCAGGACCAACAGGCCACTGAAAGGCATTGTGAACTGAAAATTCTGGGAGTTTGTCTTCTGAGGGATTTTAAGTAAAACACTCATTTCCTCTAACAGGGTCGCTGAGCTGTGTTTTGTTTACATAGGATTCTTTGAAATGCTCCCTGCTATCCTCTTTATTTTTTTAATCTTAGTCTAGTTTCAGCATTGTTCATTAAAAACCCATCAGTGAACTATTATGTTTGAATTCTGATTTAAACAGGCCACTTGGGGGTACTGTGCTGTAAAGCCAAGACAGCAAGCAACATAAAAAGGCAGACATAATCTCACTCACAGCCAAAATTTGCAGAAGGACACCTGGAATATAAATGTGTCTGGATAGGACCAGGGTTTTTGTGATTAATTGCCAGCTGTTGTCCACAGAAGATAGAACTATACTATGAAACCAAGGGAAAGTGTTCCCTGGGGCTTCTGCTGCTCTCCTTCATATGTATGGAGTGGGAAGGAGCACTGTGAAACATGCAAGAAGAAATAGATTTTTTTTCAGAGGAAAAAAGAGCCCAACATTGATACAATATTTATTTGCTGCCTTGTCAAGTCTATTCCCAATTAAGTGTTTATGTAAGGTTGCAACCTGGCTTAGTTACCTGTGTTTTCCCACAGTTTCCTCATAGAAAGCACACCTTCCCTGACCATACATTCAATTAAGAATCCTAAGTTGTGCTATTTAAGCATATAAATGTGGCAAATGTCTGCTGAGCTGCAACTCCTGGAACATTGTCAGAAAAAAAAAAAAAATTAGCTTAAAATTCCACTTCAAAACTATCCTTAAAAATAACAGATAGTAGCCACCAATGTTAAAACAGTAACATATTTTTATATATTGCAATGATTAATTGAAGAAATACTGAAATAGCAAAATTGCCCAGTATTTTAGAGATTTGTAGCACTTTTCGTTCAAATGTAGCAAATTTATACTGTGTCAAAATAGATAACTGAGATTTCAGAATTATCCAATAAAATTAGGCATATTAAAATAAGCTGAAACATTGTATGAAGTCATATGCTGAATCATAAACTCCAGAATGTTTATCATTTCCTGTTGGCCTTTAATAAATTTTTTTTTTTAATTAATATTTCTCTGATCATGCCCTTAGAGAAGCTAATGAGTAGAGATTTCTAAAGCAGACAGATGATTTAAGTAACTAAGTTCTATTTCTAGAAATCTAAGAGTGGGATGTAAGATAATAGGTAGCAATTTTATGAAAATGGGCACTTACCTTTGATACTTTTGAGTATTTTAGATACTGTGTAATATGCTGAATACTGTTCCTTTCAAAACCAAACTCAGACTCCCTTGGGTTAGACTTAACACTTTCTCGTGTGTGGAGCTTCGGCTACCTCCTAATAAAAATTGTGCACTCCATTAGCTTGCAGTTTTCTCTAATGTGATGTAAGAACATAAAACTGGAAAGACCCTCTTGGAATATTAAGTCTAGACCATTTTTCTGCAAATAATCTTCTCCTGTCCTGTGCTCCATAAGTGTGTAAACTTACACTTAAAAATGTCTTGTTCCATTTTATCCCTGTAGGGAAATTTTCTCCAAAATCCTATTCCTTGAATTCTAAGAAATATAATTTCCACTCTGTGTTTACTCACAACAAGTTTGCACTCACCTGTTTTTCTTGACTTTATAACTTCTCATTAATCTTCCTAATGTATTCATAGAGGTCAAAAGCTGGGGTTTTTAAAGTCATATTAGATGTGTGAAAAACATTTTAGAAACACCTTCACAATTATGTTAACCTTCAGAAAGATTTTTAAAGGTCACCTATTGCAGGTACTGAAGCTCTGAAACTGTTTTGGTTTCAGCCGTATGAAATTACCCAATTAGAGTCAGCATTAGTGTGCAAGTGCAGGTAAAAAAAGATGAGACTTCTCTGCTCAATCACTGTGTAGATCATTCATTAATCCCTTTAATCTAATAAATTCAAAAGGGCAAGTTTTTTCAGCGGTTTTCAGTGAGCCGTCTTCCGGTTATTTTATCAGTTATTGCTAGACTTTGTGATTTGGAGCAAGTTTGTCTGCAATGAGTTACTTCTTTAACATGCTTCCTACAAATGTGTGTGTATTCTGGATTCTGCTCTGTTTTCTGTACACACAGCCAGAATTTCTCACACAGCTCTTTCACTGTTTTCATGTCATCATGAATTTTTACTTTTACTCTGACGTTGTGAATACATTAAAATATTACTTTTCTCTTTTTGCAAAACAAGAATTTTATCCTGTATCATCTTAAAAATTTTTATTTTTTTTGTTTCAGTCAGTGAATTCCTAAAGAAATGCCTTCCCACATGCTTCAAGGAAAAATCTCAGGCCTACAGAACATCTCAGAATGGACTGTCCTTATTTTCTAAATGCTGGGAACACACAGGTAGATAAAAAATAATTTTATTTCCTTTTCTTATGAAAGCCTTTTTTTTTTTCCTCAAATAAATGAACCCATCCATTCTATCAGTAATATATGTTATGGCCATGCCATATCAATTCAAAAACCCTCTCTATTTGAATTAGAAGTGCTTCAAGAATCATTGCAATAAGTTGTGCAACTCAGTCTCACATAGGCTGGGGAAAAAGAAACAGACTGAGCGGTTTGGAGCAAATTAATCACAGAACTTTTAAAATCTATTTGCAAAAAGAAGACTTATAACTTAATGATTTCATCAATTGTCATTAATATTTCTAGACAGTAGAAAAAAGTCTTACAAAAATACTGCTTATCAGATCATTAATCTGAATGGAAATATGACTTTTTTATGCTTTCCTGGAAACTGAATAATGCACTTTAAAAGGAAATAAAAGCAACCAACCATTCCCTTCTCCATCTGCACAATTTTGCAGCTGGTACAATTTTGTTTAACATTTGTTTGATTGAAATACTTTGTACAAAAAGAACAATAGACATGTGGAATATCAGACAACCTACGCTGAAATTATTTCTAGGCATTTCACAGGGACAGCTGAAGAAAAGGGAGTTTTCAACAGAAACTGGTTAATCTGACTAAAGATATATAAAACTGGTGGGCCAGAAAACTGGGCAGTGTTGACATATTGGCATTTTCACAAGTTATTGTACTGAGCAGATTATGATTATGAAAACACACAAATATTTTAGAGCTTTTTTCCAAGCAGAAATAAACCTGGGACCTATGCTCTGAGTCACTCTTGTTCTGAAGTCACAGATGGCAAGGTGGCCTTGTGTTGGACCTGAGTAATACCCATTAAAGTATTAGATATAAGTACAGTGTTTCAAAGGAAGCTTGTTAATGACCTGTCTTGTCTCTACAGTCAACAAAACTGTCTTTAAATGCAAAGCAATGAATAGATTTTGAAAGCAGACTGAGATTTTCTATTTAGAAATAGTGTCTCATTAAAAGAGGGTGGTATAGAAAGAGTAAGAGTAGAAGGACTTAAAAGTAGAAAAGGACTGAATTGGGTGAGATTTCTATGTTTATCTATGTGTGTGACATGCTATGTTTATGTAACATTGCCACATTTTTACTAGGAAAGATGCGATATTAAAGAGATTAAAATTTAGAGATGGGTAAAATATGTGCCAGAAATGGACAAATGCACATGCTTACATTTTTTTTTCAAACCATCATCATTTTATGGCCATTTTATATATATAATTTCTTCATAATTTTTCTGAAAAGCAGATTACTATATACATACATTACATGCAGATGTATGTATATCTGCATACAGGCATAAGAGAAAGGAAAACATTTATGATTATATGACATATGCCTTCTAAATGAGAAAATCTAACATGCAGGGCCAGAGCTCTGCAACAAAGCCTCCATTTTCAGGTAGCATAAATCCTTGCTCTTACTTTATACCTCACATTGCCCACTATTCAACCATATGTTGTGCTTAACTAACATTAGAGAGGGTGGAGACCTTTTGCAGCTCAAAAGATCCCTCTTCCAACCCAAATTCCAGTACTCCTGAGGGCTGGAAGGGTAATTAGGAGCCTAAATCTGCTGCTGTCTCCTGACAGGCCATGTCACAGAAGACTGTGGTCAACACAGTTACTTCCAGCAAAACAAAGGTGTTGAAGGAAAGGACCTCAGGGGAGTCCTAATGCCTACCCTTACGCTCTAAACCAAAGGTATCTCATTACTGTTAACTGAGCTAATGGGAATAAGGCAACCAGAGATGCAGGGGATGGCTGAACACCTGTGATAATAGAGCAGGGCTTGGATTAACTCAAGAGTGAATGAATCTGAAGAAATTACATGTCCCCACCAGGCCGAGAGCTGCTGCCAGACCTTTTTTTGTTCTATTCTGCTCATGCTAACTGTAATGGCAAACTGGTTTCCTGCTAGCCTGAAGCCATCAATATCCCTTCAGAGCGGGCAATTTATCATCTGTTAAGATAAAGGCTACATAAAGCATAGCTTGGTTTGATTACTCTGGTTTTGTTATAGGGTGGGGGTACCATTTGTCAAAAAATTCCCAACACTGGTAAATTTTAGGTAGATTTCTGGCTCTGCGACAGTCAGCCATATATGAGTCCACTAGGAGGTTAGTGTGGTTTTGCTCCAACACGCAACTGAATACGAAGACTTTCAGGGCTTGGTGGTAGGTCGCATTTCCCTCTGGATATTTTAGGCACTGTAATTTCTGGAACACACCCTGGCTTTGCTGTGCATTTGAATGACCTGAAGGTATGGGGCACACAGAGACCAAGTCTACCTCAGGCTGCCTTGCCAGCCAGCTGCAATCATGTAGGGATCTCAGGCTGGAATTTCTTTTGTTTCCAAAGGGAACTAAAGCAGGGAGTTTAGCTTTTTTTTTTTTTTTTTAGAAAAAAACCCCAGATCTTAATTTTACGATGTGTTTCCCATTCCTGAGCCAGACACAATGTAACACAGACTTTAGGTCTCTCAAACTCATCTTTAAGGCACAAAAAGTAAAGGCATTTGAGTCAATTGTGCTGCACAGGTTTGTTATTTTACGAACTGACTTTTGTAGTTGTCTATATAGGAAACAATGCATTTCCATACAGTTTCTGGTAGTCTCTACAGAATATAAGGTTGATTTGTTTGCACTTGGTGTTTTTCAGAGCAAAGATGATGTTCTGAGTAGTAAATATACTCTTTCAAAAATTTTACTGTAATCTTGTATTACCTCATGCCACCTGCCCTAAGGCAGTCACTTAGGAACAACGTTTCTAAATATTTCATGGTACTTTTTCTACTGTATTGCAACAGGAATACAAATACCAGTGACTAGGGATATAAAATACATTTTGAAAAATTCTGGGCAGCAGCAGCTACATTTGCTTCTTTGTTACATAGAGACACTTCTCTAACTAACATCACACGTTCTGGATTGAACCCCAACACAATTGCAGCATTCTTTGCTCTGATGGAGAGAACGTGTTCATTCATTCTTTCTCAGTTTATAATTCTCTTTTGTCCTTTAGGTTTTTGATCAGTTCTCAGGCAGTTTGAGAGATCTATTTACATCTATTCTTTTACTGTTCTTTATCTCCCTATATAGTATTTAACGCAAAACAAAGAAACATGTCCAGCTTCCATACCACAGTACCACTGAAAATAGATTCTTCAGAGTGTTTGCAGTCATACACAGACTTCTACAATGCTCAAGTCACCACAGTTTAGCAGGCCATTTAAGGTAATTTTCTTCACTTATATTCTTCAGAAGTTTTCAGAAGTTTGCTGAAAATTAATTTAAACATTGAAACTAAATATGGAAAATGCATTACAGCCTTCTCCTTCCCAGCCCTAAAGAAGATCTGGTGGTCGCTGATATCAGATGTTTGCACTGCTTGATCATTGGGTAATGTAAACTGAATCTGGAGCAGATGTATTTTGAATTAATTAGCTGGAGCTTATAACTAGGTGTTTATGTACCATTTGCCACAAAATTTTCACCTTTGGCCCTGTTTGCTTGCATTCATTCTCTTCTAGCATGATGGTGGTGGGGTCTTATCCCATACTTGTCTGTGATGCTGCTTATGGTCACCCGCTTGGTGATTTGGCTTGGTTTTCAGGCTAATCTGGGAACAGACTTGGTTTTCAACATCAGTGATTGCTGTCAGTAAAAGCTGAAATAAAATTATGAGTCTCTATACCAGGATGTGTTGGCAGAGGACTGTGCCACAAATACCAGAATCTAAGGAAAATGTCAAGTTAAAGAAACTTGTTTCCATTAACATCAGTGTTTAAGTTCTACCTTGGTCGATAAAATAATCAGCAGGAGATTTCAGCTAGGAGAAGAAATGCTAGGATTATTTGAAAGAATCCAGTCACAGACATGTTGTGCTCCTTCTGGTCATTTTGGTGTAATCTTCTCACTGTGATTCGGGAGAAAATATCTGCCATTCAGAAGGCCTTGCCATCCTGCTAACAAACACCCTGAACCCTGTAGATGGTGCACCCGTGGAAGGGTGCAACAGGCTTTATGGACATGACTTTCCTTATCCGTGTCAGAACCACCAGTTTGAGGTATTATGATGTATACTTATGTCCTCTTTTCTGGCTACTCCTGTTTCCTGTTTCCTGTGTAAACACAGGAAAATGTACTTCTCCACTGCGTTTTGACTGAGTCATTGAGTTACAGTGAATGCTTTACCTATCCGTACTTTGCAATCTCAGTAGGTACAACCCCAGGCAGAGAGCCTCTCCCAGTGCAAACAACAGCAAGAAGCCAGAATGCCCCTGATGCTGAATCCCTCACCACCACTGTAGTTAAGCTTACTGATTGATGACTCTTTCAAGTTTACCTCTTGCACTTCAAACAGAGATAATTTCATTGATCTTATTTCCAATGATATTCCACAGAGAATTGCAGAGGTTCAAACAAGGACTTGGTATGCTGGGGCAGAGAATCAGAAGCACCATTTGGAGGCTGGAGGAGGAGAAGGGTACACCTCATTCAGTTTTGCTCCCTGAAGAAAGCAGCAATGGATTTGTGTGCCAAAAGCTTCTGGAAAATTGCAAACAAAATAAATTCTGACCAAAAAAAAGTTAGCTCTCCATCTAAATAGTGAAGTTTGAGCCTAAGAAATGTAATGATCTAATTTGCAGAGTAAAGCAGCATATAATTTAAATGACTGATCTCAAAGCTGGAAGTTTAGTCTGAATATCAGATTAATGTTACTACTGTACAGTCAAGCCTGTAGTGTAGTGAGAATTATTCCTTTAATTCATATCAATAATTAAATATTAGTGAAAATTATTTCTACTTAGAAGATGTAGAAGCTGTGCTAAGGCACATGGAGGACAGGGAGGTGATTCAAGACAGCCAGCGCAGCATCACCAGGGGCAAGTTCTGCCTGACCAAACCAGTGGCCTTGAATGATGGAGTGACCACAGCAATGGACAAGGGAAGGGCTACAGATTCTGTCCATCTGCTCTGCTCTCATGAGATCTCAGCTGGAGTGCTGCATCCAGCTCTGGGGTCCTCAGCACAGGAAGGACATGGACCTGTTGGAGTGAGTCCAGAGGAGGTACACAGAGATGATCAGAGGGTTGGAGAACCTCTCCTATGAGGAAATGCTGAGAGAATTGGGTTTGTCCAGCCTGGAAAAGGAAAGATTTCAGGATGTCTCAGCTGTTTTTTAAATACTGTTTTGAAAAGAGGAGAATTGTGAGAAGTAATCTTGAAACTGATTGTAATAAGAGTAACAGTAACCACTAGTTCCTCCTTTTAATCTTTTCTGTTTATGATTAAGATAGTTTAAGTTTCGTGTATAACATCTGTTTTCTTTTCTTTACACTTGAAATAACATGATTTAATCTTCAGGGGCTTGATGTTTATATAGCCTTTTACAATTTCAGAATCTATGTAATATATATGTTATTTGTTTTTAGGCATACTATTTTAGTAAAGATTATACAAGAGCTATGCTGAATGGGGATGGAGATCCTAGGAAAGTGGCAAAGCTATTAGAGATAATTCTAAATGTCAAACAGTAGGATTTAACTAGATGACAAATACAACATTAAACAAGGCACAGTCTTTGCAGAGATCTCAACACTACTTTGTAATGGAAGGAGGATTGCAGACATGAATTAAGTTCAAAGTCCTCTAATGGATGCAGGGTGAGGGAGACTCCATAGTCAATGTCTGTGTGGTTTCTGGTTCAACCCCTGAATGGCAAAAAAATCTGCATAAGTAAAATAAAGTCATTTTAAAAACCCAAAACACCAATAACTAAAACTTTTTAAAAACCCAAAAATCAAAAACCAAAACAGATACTCTTATGAAACTGGCAATTTGGCTTCTTTTTTATGAGAGTTTATCCAGCTCCATTGCCTACAATATTTATACCATTATCTTTCCACAATGTGATGGTCTTTGTAAGGGAAATATAAACATGCAAACCTCCAAACTCACAGCTTGAAACAATAATCTTTAGAAGACAAACCTGCATGTCATTTGGATCAGAACAACCAAGAAAAAGCCAATTGTTATAAACAACAGTGTAAGTGTACCAACTATCTCATGCAATTGAGTATTCAATTTTATTTATTCTGTGGCCTTTGTATTGAATTTGTAACTGCCAGTACTTTAGTTACTATGAAACCAGCTGCACTGAGCTCAAAATGAGGTAATTATTAAAAAGCCAGAATGGCTTCCACTATGCTTTTCACCCAGAAAAAACTCAACTATAAAGTTTCATGTCTCAGGAGCATTTGCATTGAGATTTTAGTACTGACACTTCAAGGAAGAAAAAGAGTTATCATTCTTCACCTCCTATTTTGAGATTGACAAGAATCTAAGTGCAAGTCCCAGTGGCTCAAGGGAAAGTATTGCTTGCTATGAAGTACAAATCAGCTAATTCTGCTACTGAACTCTGTATGTAGAAACATGGCAATATAGAGAAGTTATTTGAATTATAACTAATAAAATTATCAGTCTACTGACAGGAAATAAATTATGTAAAATGGTTAAAAAAAAATAAAGCATTTTAACTTCTTTGAGAGAAAAGCAAATTCTAATTTGTTTTCTCCTGGAGTCAGAATGATTAAAAAGTGGAAAAAAGCTGGAGTTGAACCATTTTTTGTTTTCTTAGTCTTGTAAGCATCCTAAATGAGATTAATTAGCAATCGGAATATGGCTGAGGAAGGAAAGGCACCCAACTTAACTGGACTTTGCACATTATTATATAGATGTTATTATGGAGGATCACAGAGTGATTGAGACTGGAAGGGACCCGTGGAGATCAACTTGTCCAATACCCCTGCTCAAAACTGGGAGCTGGAACAGTTTGTTCAAGACTATGTCCAGAGAGGCTTTGGCTATCTCTAAGGGTGGAGATGTTACTAAATTCTTTAATAGGTGCACATTTATATAACAGACCTCCCCTTGCTACATACAAGCAGAAAGTATTTAGTCTTTCATGTATCTCAGCTGATTCAAGAGCCTGTCAGGCTGACATCATGAATTGTCTTTCATGTATATCCTTTTCTGCAGTGTAAGCCACATCACGGGGACTGCTGCTATTGAATACCTGGTTTCTAGCTGAGCAGGCAGCTGCTGCTCCTTGACATTTATAATAGCTTTGTAATCTTCACTTAAGAAAAGTTGTGTTCTAATGAATATAGTACAAAACTCTTCTAATTTTGACTAAAGAGACACTTGCAAGCTAAAGACAAATTTCTGAATGCAACACCTGTGGATGGCAAGAAACATGCATACATTTGAGAGTGTTTTCTGTTGATGGCAGTAAGCTTCTAAAATAAACAGTTACTCAAAAAAAATCCTACTACACTGCAACACACTGACAGCTCATGCAGTCCTGCCTTGCCACAGAGTGCAGTGGGCAAAGTATTATAGCTAAATGCTCTGTAGGCATTAGCTAAAGTTCCACTTAGCATATTCAAGAATGAAATAATTGAATGAGACAATAAAGTGATGGAGGGAACTCCCCGTGAGAGTGAGTGTCCTCTTGTAAGACTTTTGCTAAAACCTCCCGCTGCAGATGCACTCAGATAGTCCGTGCCAGAGGTGAATCCACTGACACTTCAGAGAAAAAAGAGTAAAGACAACAGGAGGTGTGAAATATTTTCTTATAGTATCCCCAGTGAGGATGTGGGTATACCACAGGAAACCCAGAACCTTTAATTGTTCCCCTTTATCCCGACCACCTCTTTCTTGCTTGGAGTCAGAAGAACTGTGACATATGCATAGCTCTTGACTCCTGGACTGCAAGGGCACAATGGAAATGTCACATCCATTCAAATGAAGTACATATCACCCACACAAGGAATTGCTCTTCTGAGTCATACGGAGAAGAAAACAAGATTGTGATCTTTATTCCCGTCTGTTTCTCACTCCTATTTTGTGTAGGCTGGTGCACTGTTGTCAGCAGCTTTCTACTCCAAGAAGTAGAAGGGTGAGAATTTCTTCCACCTTCTCCCCTGAGTACTTTCAGGTTAAAGACTGAACATATACTATTAAATTTAGGCCAGAATAAAGAAAAGAAAAATAAAAAGCCAGGAAGGCAAGATTTCTTCCACAAAAATAAGAAGTGGTAGCAGAGGTTCACCACATTAACGTTGTGCAGAAAAACGTTTTTTAGAAGAAACTCTTTATCTTCCTTGCAAACTTTAGCCCTGAATACCTTGTGGTAGTAATAAATAATTTTTTCTTGACATTAAAAACAACCATAAAAATTAAAAGAAAGTTTGGAAAAACCTGCAACTTCAAATTAGAGTCTCTGTACCATATTAAAAAGGAAAACTGCACTTCAGATCTTTAAAACTCTTTATTGCCCATGGTATTACCTACATCTCTTTGCAAAAGAAGAAACTCTTGTGAGACAAGTGAGAGAAGATTACTGCATGAGTAACAGGTGGTGTCAAAGGTCAAGTCATCACAGTTATGTAGGCACTCTAATTTTCCTTTTACTTTAAAAAATACTAAAAATTGAGGGGGCAGGGAGGTGGGGGGTTAAGGCTCTTAACATTAAGATAGTGGATGTTGTAGCATTGATCTCAGTGGAAGAAATTTCTAAGAAAGTTTTAGATAATAATAATCATCGTCATCATTATCATCATCCTCTTCTGTCCTTAGTACTTATTAACAGCATTATGTTTCTGATTTGATGTTTTATTGAATACTTATTAGAGTTTATATTTGCTGTCCTAAATACACTTTAATGATAACTTAAATGGTGTTATTAATTTCATTGGACATTGTCATAATTGCGAGGTGGTAATTTTATTTACCTTAGCAATAAATATAATCATTAATGAAAAGATAATTCCTTATATCTGAGAAAGCAAGAAGTGTCTACACTCCATAACATCTTCACAGGTAAAAGTTCTCCTTAGCAAACTTTTTATAACTTGACCTAGCTGTTTTGCATTGTGCCAAAAAACCCCAGAAAACACCACCACATTTAATTAGACCAGAACATTTCAGGGATTCCCAGGATAGACTGTTCTAGGGTAAATAAGCTTCACAGAATGTATAATGATGCCCTACTATTTTTAATCTTCATGGCCACTTAGTAAATTCCTCCCATTTCACCAAACTCTGTTGGGCAGCCTTACTTATTTCAAGGTAGGTGCCTGGTAGTGAAATACATGCATATAAAGCCCAAAGCTCTGAAATCTGGAGAAAAGGAGTTAAGAAAAAAACCCATTTTCATGGTGAGAAATCTCCAAATTATACAATTATCTTACTGATGTTTAATACACAGGCTTACATAGAAGTGTCCAATTTATCCATCTCCCAAACCAGACAGAAAAAATCTCCTCCACTTCCGTTTCTATAATTTTGCTGAAGAGGTCAGAGCTTATTACACATGAAGTTTTAAATATCCCTGTCAAAAGCCAGCCAGAAATCAGTGACACTTGGGTTCATACCGCCTGTTGGGGAAATCTAGAGTTGTTAATGTCATTACTTGGAAAGATTTTGCTCTGATCATGAAGTTTATATTAAAACCTGTGAACTAAAAACATTTATACTTATAGCCCAAATTTTATCTTACCTGTTATGAAATATTTAGGAAATAAACCATAAATATTAGTCCCATTAAGGGAACACACTGGGAGTTAAAAGTCTGCTATTGTTTTACTAGAGAATCAGGCCCTCAGAGGTCAACTGGGTTTACACCTGTGGCTAAACAAATCCTGAGGCAAAAATGCCTGTGATACAAATTAGTAAGGATTCAAATAATAGGTAGTGGAAAGTATGAACAATAATGTAAAGTTGAAAAAATGATACACAGTAAAATATACAGATTTTTTCTCTGAAGTTCACAAAATATAAATATGGTTCAAATATTAATTTCAAAATAAATTTTGTCTTGAAAAATATATACAAATGACCCAAATGGCTTTTGCATGGGAAAACACTTACAACTACCAGTAATTAATATTGGTGCTTTTGCCTGGATGTTTTGTGTGCCAGTTTTAATTATAAATATATTTTCCATGGATAGAAGCCCTGAAAACAATGATTTGCCCTGGAAATATTGACACAATGCAAAACACAAAGAGGACCAGTTCTGCCTTTAGACACAAGTGATTCATACTGCAGTGAATCAGTGTTCCATATAGGCGACTTGATTTTCTGGCTCTATCACACCTCACTTTATATCCTAAAATACTATGCTTGAATGTTGGCCATAATATTAATTTACACAACTACTTTATTAATAAAGACCACCAAATTATCTACAGAGCAACATAAAGCATTCTTCTGTGTCACAGAATTAGATATCAATGCCATGCTTCATCTAAAGCCTCCCATTTTTCTACCTTTGAAGATTAGGTCAGTATGCCATATGGTTAACCTCAAGTTCCCTCAAGAAAAACACTTCTTTATAGTCAACATATCTAAGAAGCTGTAATTACTTGGCCTTAATTATTTGGGATTATTTCAGCTATACTCTCTTGTGCTTGTTATTTCTTACAGTTTATTGAGAGCTAGTTGTTTGCTTGACGCTGTGCAGGCATAAAGAAAGAGATTGAATAATGCAGTTTTTTTCTTTTTTTCTTTTTTTTTTTTGTGCGACAGATTATTGTCATTTTGAGGTTTCACATAACACTTCTAACTCAAATCTGAACTGGGAATTTATATACAATTTTTCAGGATGACTGCATCATATACATGCAGATATACAAAAGACATTTATTTCAAGTAGAGAGATATTTTATACTTTCATGAGCTAAAAAACATGTAAACAAAATACCAAACATTTAAATTCCATAATCCCATGTTGTCCCATTGTTACAAAGACAGCTTGTAACAAGACTCCTCATCCAATTTAGAGGCTTTTGAAAGTTTTGATTCACATTCTGAAACTATGATCCTTTCCCAGCCAGTTATCCAAATCCCTCCTGATTTTAAGCCAAAATTCAACAGAATTAAATGAAGGTGAGATTTGACCAAATAATCTTTTGTGTAAAATGTTTTCCAGAATCTTGTAAAAATATTTTGGTATAGCACGATGCTAACCAGCTACTGCTTTGTGTAATTGGACTGAACACCTATTTTCTTGCTGATATACTGCTGTCTTTGGTTCAGGGCTTTCCAGGTGCAACACTAAGAAGTCAGTATTTCTTCTAGCTCATGACTGGGCATTGTGCTGAGAAAGGAAAACCACAAGCATGTGGTGGAAGTATAGCAATGCCTCTCTAAATAATATGAAGCATGGCAGCCATAGCTGTTCAGTTGTTCCTGCTCAGCAATGCTACAGTAGGAAAAACCTGATGAGGAGAGAATTTGCCACATTGTGAATTATCTGTTCCATGAAATTCTGAAATAAATTAATTATTCTTTTCCTAGCAGTTAGACCTTTCCTTAAGAAAATGAAAGAAAGAAAGAAAAAAAAAAAAAAAAGAAGTATCAGGCACAGCCAAATGCGTCAGGCAGATGTGGCTGGAGAAGCTACCTGAGGTGCCAGCTGGATTTATACTAGCATTCTTGGAGAGAGTGAAGACATGAATGCCTGCTTTGAATTTAATCTGTGTTATTTCCTGCCTGCTGGTGTTACTTACAGGATATTTTCTGTCCACTCTGTTATGCTCTTCAAATGTGGGGTTTTTCCCTTCAATTTTCTTATTAATTTTTAATACATATTTTTCATTAAATGGTACAAAAATACTGAATTGTTGCCCTAATCATTTGGCCCCAATCACTTTGTTCTTAACCGAAGACAGATAGCAGTTCATGGTAAAGAGCAAAGTCAAATGGTTAACACATTTTGAAATAGATTTTTGGCAATAAAAGAAATTTGTGAAATAGTTTCTGACTTCTTTTTCTGACACAAAGCTACTTTCTAGAACTACTAGAATGTTTCTGTGTTACCATTGCCTTTGTGAAGCTTATTTGCAACTCGCATTGCCATTATGTAATATGAGCCCTACTAGTGAAAAACAACATAATTTATCCAAAAACTTTATTTATAAAAGCCAAATCAGTAAGCTTGATTCAAATTGGTAGAGCTGACCCTAGTCTTACTGGCCAAATACTGTGCTCCACCATCTAGAAGAGTAGCAACTAGGTCTCCTGATACCAAAATGTGCTGGAAATACCAAGGCCACAGAATCTGAGGGTTTTTATATGGATTATGTCCATCAGTTCATGAAGATGCAAGGATTAGTGTGTTCACATGCAAGTATGCACATATATCTACATGCACACATATGCTCGCTTGTGTTCTACATGTGCATGTCTGTTTCTGTGGCTTTCAGGTACTGGGTGCTTCCTAACAGATGTGTTACGCACATATTTGGATGGTGGTGAGTGTTGAACCCTGTGTTTTGTTTCATCACTTACGTAGTTATGTGACAAATAAAATTATAGAGGTTTTTTAATTGGGTTGATTTAGTTTTTGGGTTCTTTCTTAATATTTACTTATAGAATGGTGGAATCCCAGTACTTTGTGGTTCTACGCAGCCATGTCCATACTCCTCCATGAGTCTGCCCACAACCTGTCATGTCCCTATCAATTTTTTCTTGACCTGACAGCTCAGCAAGAAGTATCACGCACTGTGGCTTTGTGAAATTGCAGCTGTGCCAACTGACCAGCAGGTCTCTGTGAGCTTACATCCTGGCTAGCTGCTATTTCTTGGCTGCTGGGTGAGCCTAAACAGAGCAACTCAACTCTGGTGGATCAAACAAACAGCTACGGAGCCTGAATGAGGCCCCAGGGCAATATTTTGTGCAGGCTGGTTGAAAGAGCTTAATATCTTTAAAAATTCTATGTCTGTCAAATTTTGTTGAAACTGTCCAAGACACTCCAGGGTACTAGTGAGAGAAGCACAGACACACAGACAGCATGACTGCCTAAGCCTTGTTTCCTCAGGAAACCGGGCTAAAAATGTGCCTAGAGATATTTTTAATGTCGCAAAATATTAAGCAGTCCTCAAGATAAGGAAAAGAAATACCTACACTACATATTATTTGGAGGAACATTTCAATGTGCAAGATGAGAAGAGTAAAAATCCATTTAGGGCTGTATAAACCAATGATTTCTGACTGAAAAGGAGTGCCTTTGGTTTGCACAATTTACACCTAAATGAAAACAGTACCAATAACTACAACAATTGAAAATTACTATTCATTATAAATGTTTATAAACCAGTTCATGGCAATAGCATGTCTCTTGTTGAAGCAAGGTTAATTTTATTAGACCTGCTCAGAATGTTGTTCCATATAAATTCTCTTGCATGTTGTGTTTTTAATCTCTTCCAGAAACATTTATGGATGCCTTCTATTTCTGCAAAATTTACTATACAGCATTCACTGTTTATCTGGTCTGATATTTTGTGAGTTTTGCTCATGACTTTCAGACCATATCCTATGTTCCTAATCAAAGAGAAGGCTCATGTATCTTGAACATGGAATACAGATTAACAAGCCTGGATGAAAGAATATTATTTTTCTTTGTATGAGACTGACTATCCAGACATACAGTGTCAAGAGCCTGTAATGCAAATATGGAGCTATCCTGGGTACAGGGACAAGGGACTGGAGCTTTTAGCACTGTCTTATTCAATAACACGTGGGGACAAAAGCTGGGTTGGGAAATGGAAAGTTGACCATTTTTGCCTGGCACTCATCAGGAAGAAGGCATTGGGTCACCCCAGCTGACCTAGCCCCTCTCTTCCATTGGCAGTTCCTTTTCCTGTTCTTCTGAACCACAGCTTTTGTGGTTTAGTGCTGAAAGACAGCGACTGTAAGCCCAAGATGCCACTCTGAGAAAAAGAAAAGGGAGACAGCAGTGATGGCACGGGCCCAAGCTTTGTGGACTCCAAGCCCCAGCAGAGCCAAGTGGTGCTGGAGGCATCTGTGTGGAGTCGAACCAGTGAAGTGGAACCATTTGAGGAGATGGTGTGCCACAACAGGGATGATCCAGCTTCTGAGGGTGTTTGTTTGATGCAGCTTCTCTTTGCTCTCTTGGTATGAAGGGATGTGGAGGGGGATGCAGGCATTAAGCCATGAAAACTCTCCTTTGTTTGGTGGTGAATACCCTTTTGTGGATAAAGACCCTTCTCTCTTTTGTACACTCTTTGTTATTAATACTGATGTGATTATTGTGATTTTCAGTAAATTGTGATTCCAATTTGTAATCTCTTCTAGTTGTTCCTTTATTATCAGAAGGGGTGGCAGAAAAAGGGAGAAGCTTGAGTGGGTTTAATTTTTCAGTTATGTTTTAAATAGCACAGGACATATTATCAAAATATGACTGAAAACTGTCAAAAGATGGTGAGAGAATAGAGAGAGGCATATACTGAAGATACTCACTAGTAGCTTCATAATTTTACACATGGGAATAATCCTATTAATATTAATGAATTTTCTACAAATTTGAAGTTACAAACCTACTAAAGAAACAGAATTGAGGCCCATTTTTTCACACTTACCTGGGAAAATGTTCCTAACATAAACTGGTGACTAGATCAGTCCTTCTAGAACTGACATATAAGGTTTCGAAATGTATTCATATTCTCTTTCATTATATATCTGCATTTCCGTAGTCATAAATTACTTTTCTTTCTAACATGATGATCTTTGAGATTAAGGTCCAAACAGAACTAAACCAACTCATCGTAACAGCAGAGTAAGTTAACATATCCTGCCCTTTCCACAAGATCTTGATTTCAGTAGGGGCCAAATTTGAGTGAGTCCCGTACCAGGGCCTCACAAGCTTTCAAGGGTCCCAAAGGCAAGGTGGGGGGGGGGGCGGGGGGAAGATAGTGTAAATTCTCTCCTGCCTGCACTGTTTTGCAATTAGGATGCTCCCAGGCACTGTTTTTTCTGAGACCAGCTTGTGCTTTCCCATTCATATTTGACGGATAGCAAACTCCAGAAATTGCTCCAACTGGGAAGACTCTAGAATGACTGTCCTGTTTTAGGAGATCTAGATGCAGACAGGAGAAGTTTAGATGTGTGTACTCAACCCAGGCTTTGCTACTTGGCTTCAGAGCCAGAATCTGGGCACTGGTCTGTCTTATTTAGCAATCCAGACTGAGCCTCAGTGTCTACACTTGGGCTCTTAATAGTGCATGATAGTGCCAAATCCTGCTGTGGACAAGCTGGCTTAGCAAAAAGCCGTATTTCTTCAGAGAGAGACAATTTCAACTATTGCAGGATTTGCAGGAGTAGATAAGAGCTTGCAATAATTTCCAGTAATTCTCCTGGGCTCCATAAGTGTTTCACCCTTTTCCACAGACCTCATGGATAGATTACAACAGTGTGCTGGCAGGCACTGAATCCATAAATGCAGCACACAGGGTTAAATCTGCATGCCTTATTTCGGAGCTTGTAGCTGTGTCTTTGGCAGTTTCACAACTCTGCTTGGGCAAAAGAGACAGGTGTTCACTCAAATTTACAGGGAAAACTGTACCAGCTTTTATGACAAGAAGAGGTGGTAGAACTCTGGAAATTTTGTGCCATCCCATGATGCCTGTAAGGAAATTAATGGAAATTTTTCTTCCCTTTAATATGTTACAGTGTTGACATGTGATGAAAAGATTCACTTTCACTAATTGTTTCCTTTTACCTCAAAATGCATTTACTTTGATATACATTCTTTGGTAAGGTTTCTCATGCACATTCATGAGAATGCATAGGCAAAGAGGTCAAAATATCTTAAATTACTTAGTTAGCTGGTCTGTTAGGATGTAGAATCACAGTTTTCTCTGAGACACCCTTGTGCCTTTTTTTGGGTACACCTGAGGTACATTTAAGCCCTCTCCTGTGTATTTTTTACCTGTTGCTTTATATTAGATATCCATAGTCCAATTCCCATGTTATTTTAAAGTACACATTGCCTCTAGATTACTAGGACACCAAATACATAATGTGCCATTTTAACAGTTCTTTTACATTGATTCTATACACCAAAACAAACAGGTATTTTTCTCCTTTTTTTACCAGAAGGTAAAGTGTGCCTATTTTCATACAGCTGAAATCCTAGTTATTTGAAAATACACAGGTGCACAATTATGTTACTCAAAGGAATTTGGAAAACATTGGCAAGCAACATTTCCCTGTCATGTCCAACTGATATCCATTTGTAACTGCAGGTCTTGGAAACTGGGAGCAAAAACAAAGAATAAAAAGTAATTAATTTTCAGACAAAAGTTACCTATAAACTTTTTACTGTGATTTTTGTCTTGCATAAAGCATTGCTGAAAGTTTTTGTTTGCATTTGGCAGAATAAACAGACCACAATTAGTGTGTAAATTCATGAATTTAAAAATGTTTGAACTATATGATCATATCCACAGAATCACAGGAACAACTAGGTTGGAAAAGACCTTTGAGATCATCAAGTCAACCTGTGACCTAAAAACACCCTGCAACGAGAGCACAGCATCACATGTCACATCCAGTCTTCCCTTAAACACCTTCAGTGACAGTGACTCTACCACCACCCTGGGCAACCCATTCCAATGGCTAATCAGTCTTTCTGCAAAGAATTTCTTCCTGGTGTCCAGCCTAAACCTCCCCTGCACAGCATAAAACTGTGTCCTCTTGTCCTGTTGCTGGTTACTTGGGAGAAGAGACCAACACCCACCTGGCTGCACCCTCCTTCCAGAGAGTTGTAGAGAGCAACACGGTGTCCCCCTAAGCCTGCTTTCCTCCAGGTTCCCTCAGCTGCTCCTCACAGGACTTGCACTCTAGACCCTTCACCAGCTCCGTTGCCCTTCTCTGGACACATCTGAGCATCTCAACATCCTTCCTAAATTGAAAGACACAGAACTGGATGCAGCACTCAAGGTTCAACCTTACCAGTACTGAGTACTAGGGAACAATCACTGCCCTGGTCCTGCTGGCCACTTGGTTGCTGATACAGGCCAGGATTCCATTGGTCTTCTTGGCCACCTGGGCACATTTCTGGTTCAGATTCAGCTGCAGACTGTACCCCCAGATACCTTTTGGCCTGTCTTCTGTCCAGTCACTAATGCCCAATGTCTTTATGCCGTGTTTGTTATTACACTTTGAATAACTGAAACAAAAAAGAAATATGTCAATTTCTTAGATACACAGAAATTACAGCTTCAGAGAATATGCTTGTAAGTACCAGTCCTTTGAAGTAACACTCTGCCTATTGATCTAATCAAATAATTTCCACAGTGAGTACTTCCCAGGTACTTCCCATTCAAACCTCTCATGTATATAAAATGAGGATAAGTACAAGCAGCCCTGTAGCACTGTTTTCCACTGGTTTTGTAACAAGTAAATAAGCAGTGTTTTGTAGCTGCTCATGGGCATCTGCCACTTCTTGTTTGTTTTTTCCTCTTCTCCTTGGTGTGGCCAGCATCTCTTTCTCATCCTCATCTGTTTACTCAGTGATGAGGTGCAGCTACAGCAGAGAGTGCATTAATAAATTGAACTGGGCCCGTGTGCCTCTGGCGCAAGCGTCTCGGAGTGTTTCCATATTGAGTTCCAGCTGTAGGGATGCACAACAGGGACACTGAAGTTAGTCGAAGGCAGGGCATACTTGCTTGAACCCTGCCTCCATATTGCCAGGGTTAACTGCTGCCTTGCCTATCTGGAAAGGTGCATAAATTTTATATTTCTATGCTTTTGAAACATTTTTTCTATTTTTATCTTCAGGCATTAAATCTTCTATTAAACATAATTTCAAAGCAAATTAAGCATTTTTTTTCTAAAATGTAAAAGATCTTCAAGTTTTCATGAAATACAGAATCAGTAATGAATGTTTTTAAATACATTGTTAAGCCAAGCTGTTTAAAATTATTTCCTTCTTCATTTAAATATCAAAATATAATGAAGGCTGTTTGGTGTCTTCTGTTCTGTTGGTTACTGCTTGGTTTTTCTGTGGTTTGGTGGAGTTTTTTTTCCCAGTTGCAGTTGATGGCATCTCTAACATGCAAAGAAAACATGAAGAGCAAAGTTGTACTGCTGCTTTGGTTGTTATGGTGTCATCCATAATAAAAGAAGATAATTGCTCTAAACTCATGTTTTGGCAGATAAAAAGGTTGTTTACAATGTTTTGTCTCTTGCTTTAATTGTGCTGAGTAGACATGGCTATTAGAAACATATTTCTATTTCTATTTGTTTGTTATGACTACCAGTTTAGGGTTTGCCTAGTAATTTACAAAATCATTTTTCCATGAAAAAAAAGCTATTTCTGAAGACAGCAAATTTCACATAATTTTTATATGTATTAATGATACTACAATTTACAGTTCCTTTCACAGCAAGAGTGGAATTTTTCTCAAGTAAGTTGTGACATTCTAACAGTCGGAGCCAGGCAACAAGCAGTTGCATTTACATATAAGATTTTTAATTAGTAGAAATTATTTGATAACGCATACTGATAGTTCATACTGGTGGCATAAAAATATTATTAATAATCATTTCCTGAGGACATTTTCTAAGAGCAGTACTAAGTACTTACTGACTACCCTTTGTTTTATTTCAATGATAATGGAAATTATCGAAGTCAAAATGAATCTACTTAAAAGAACTGTTATGTATAAATCTGCAGTACTATATAACGTACTTCACTGAGTCTGAGATGGAAGACACAGGTTTCCTTTGAAGTCCTGTGTTGTTATGGGTACAGTGCCTTTGATAGTGACGTCTCTTTTTTTATCATCAACCTAATTCAAGGAGGGCAGTATAAAACTGATGAAGTTTTTTCAGACCTGTTAAAAGATTGATTTAAAAGTAACAGTTTACATGGATAAATATTTTGAGATTTTTAGGTGCCTCATGAAATAAACAGTAAAAATAGCTTATTGACTTTCTTTGTCAGTTAATGTGAGACTCTCAACAAGCAAATAAAATAATAAGGTAGGATCAGGTTTTTTCAGCATTACATTTCAGTATCACAAAATTTTTAAATGTACACATACTCTTCTGTGTCACTGAGAACATCATTATGGACACAGAGTCAAACATGTACAGAACTTGGACTTTCAAGAACATATAGACATCTGATAATGTAATGAGAGACTTCTTGACTATGAAGTTTATATATAATAAACACATACACAGTGTGAGATACCTCATTTCAAAATAGCATTTTATAAACAAAAGGATAAATTGCTAAGTCCCTTCTACTTCATAAAGACACCAGAAAAGTAATCTCAGAACTTTTGAGGTTTGTCAGAGTCTCAAAAAGAACTGAATAGTCATTAAGAAAAAAAAATAAGAAAAAGGGGAACAGAACTTGAGTGTATTTTAGTCTGGTTCATTGCTAATGTTTCACTCATGAGTACAAAACCATATAAGTGAGAAGTTTACAAGAATAAAGACTTAAGACAGGGACATAAAAGAGCTGGAATACAAAGGAATGTTATTAGCGCAAGATTGATAAACATGACTGATCTTCTACAGTTACACTAAAATTCTTATGTAAACTTGATTAATCATTGTCATGAATGTTAGTATGTACGCATTTTTAAAACAATAATTTAATTTGTCAAAAAAATGTAACATTTGTGTATTCTTTGAAGAACAGTTTTATTCCAAATACATGTTCTTCCACTGATTTTAGGACTATCTGTTACAAAACAATTTAACACAATGTTAAAAAAATGTATGCTCGGAATTCCAGATGAAATGTTGTTCAACAGAAACTGTTTGTTCCCTCCATTGCTTTATTGAAGGAATAATGAATGATGCACATAAAAATAAAAAAAAAATGGGGATAATGGAAATATAAGATATGTTTATTGTTAAAAAGGATCTGTAAATGTTAATCCAAGTTATGTATTACTATGTGTTTTACATCATCATAGTCACATACTTGGAATAAATGTCAACCTGGAACAAAAATTGTGCTTGTCCTCACGCAAATGTTGTGTCTGAAGTAGAAAAATAGATTATTTCTTTAAAAATAAGAATAACAATCAGGAAAATATAAGCTAGTTTTCTCACACTGTTAAAGCTGGAAGACAATAAATTTGAAAAGTTTAATGATATTTTTTAAATATGAATTAAGTTTAACAAACCAATTTTTTACTTTCTAGTCTTGGAAGATAAAAGACATTAACATTGTAGGTCTATTTTCATTCAACTATATAAAATACCATATTGTTTTATTGTCTAGATTTCCAGTAAGAGGGATAATTAGAAAGAAGCTTGTCTTGGAAAACCGGCTGCTTTTGATATATAAACTTTATCTCAAGAAACCATTTTATTAGCTATAAGACTGTCTTGCTGGTTTATGTCATTGTATCCAAATGTTTATTAAAATCTAAGTCATTAGATCATCAATTAATTCACTCTCTAGAAGTTAAACTGGGAGCAAAGACAGAGATTTTAGGAGATGATGAGGAGTGTCTCAGTCAACAGTGTTACACTGAAATGTATGTGCTTAATTCCTTGAGGACATATTTCTCGTAACAGTTTAAATATACAGGTATCTTTAAAACTCTCGCCAGGACTTACAACTGAACTCAACAGAACCAAACAACTCAGAAAAGAAGAGATGGAAAATGCTGGAAATCGTTATAGTATGTAAGAGTTTGGCCCCAATGGGCTGAATGATCAAAGTTCAAGAAGACAGAGAAGATGATCAAGGTTTACACAGGAGAAAATCCTCTTCTTTCTCCTGTGTTGCTTTAATTCTGTGAAAATTCTAACAACTTTATACCAAAATTCATCTCAAAATAGTTCATACAGACTTAAACTTACTAAATGTGAGGTCTTCAAGGAAGTATAAATTTTATTTTCAAACAACTGATCCTGTCAGCTTCTGAATCCCTCTGAGTAAAACAACCTTTACTTAATAATTGGATGGGAAATTCACTCTTCTCTCCACTGAAATTATAGGTTATATTCAAATGAGAACCTTCAGACTACATGCTTTCCTCCATCTTGACAAAACAAAACTATGCCTGATCTCACTCCAGTTCTTTCTGCCCTAGAGGCAAAATAAAAAGGAAAAATGTCAAACCCTGATCTTGCTAAATGTGAGGAGTAAAAAAAAAAAAAATCACAGGAGTTCTATCTGCTTTCTAAACAAAACCCCAAAGTCTCTCTCACTTGCAAGTAACCTCTGAAAATAATAGTATTTACTTTGCATATACACCCAAGCATTCACAGACTCTTATCAAATTAATTTGGATAACAAAATTGATTCATTTTCACTTCTTATTTTAGTTAAATAAATCCTTCACCACTTTATTATGTCTCCAGTCTCGAAAGGAACTGACATCACACGTAGCCATTCCTCCAGAGTAGATATTTTCTGAAAGAAATAGAAACATTTTAATTTTTTGTGAGTTTCAATCAGTTACAGTTCAAATCTATAACAAAAAAGCTGGTATTTACACTACAAATGAAGTTGCTTAGTCATGTATCTAAGGGATCCTACTGCCTCACTTTACCATTCTAATAAGTCATTAAAATAAAACCCAAACTCTAAAATTGTGCTTGATAAGGAGACATATTTTTAAGAGTCCACAAGAAAATCAGAATGGAAAATGGATAAGAATCTCCATCATTAGCACTACGTATAGAGATTCATGCATTTATATACATATATATATAAAATACCTCATCAGCAAATATATCTGAAATATGTGTCTAGGTAGAATAGACTGGTATTAGCAAAGCAGACTACGTTCTGAAAGATGTCAAGCGCTTTTTAAGGAATAGAGCCTTTCAAATTACAAATAAGACTTCTTTTGACCTATGCAAAGCCCACAGAGAGCAAACCTCCAGCTGCCACATAATGAGCAAAACAAGATCACAATGATAAACTAACATTAACAGCTGCATAGCGTGTATGAATAAACAACTCTTTAATAAAACAAATCCCTTTATTGTTATAAATAACAGAACAAGTATTTCATGCTGATATGACCTGGTGAAAAACGAGTATTATTACCATTTGTTTGAACCATATGTTCTCATTCAAAACATTGCTTACAGAACAAAAAAATATTTATCTTATGGATTAGAATGCTGGTTTCTAGCAGATTCCACTGCTTTCCATGATGCCAATGAGGGGAATTTATAACACCAAACATCATAGCCTCTTTACTAAAACTTTACTCAATCACAGAACTAAAATATTTTTGAAATACTTATTACCTAAGTTTTCTGATCACAGTACATTTCTCACTTTCAAGAAAGGAACAGAGAGAGAGAAAGAATGACATGTAAAGAAAGAAAATAATAAAAAGAAAAGGAATTAGTTGTATAATTTCTCTCTCTCAGAGGTTTTTACTGTTTCAATCTTCCCTATCCTCACACTTAACCAGTGTTTTGGGGAATAGCAGAGCTCCGTTCTGAAGCCCACAGGGTCCTGTAAGAAGTGGTAGCTGATATCTATCCTTTTCTTTGACCACTCAGTTCACAGTGATTTTTCGGTTATTATTATATTACAGTCAGCTAGGACCTGAAAAGAAATTACAAACTTGTTAGCAACTTTGCAAGACTTTGAATAGATGAAGAAGTTCAGTGTTCTCTTCCAAAATATTTTTAAGATTACATACAAGGAGACAAAAAAAATTATCCAAATTAATTCTGCCAGAAAGAGAAAAAAGGAAAAAAAAATAGCCAGCAAACCCAACAAACTTTCAACCAACAACCCACAGGACTGAAATTTTTCATTCTGCTGAACATTCAAGAATCATTCCAGGATGTGGCAAGTAAGACAAGTTGTACAGTAATTTAGCATTCAACAGTCAAATTCAACCAATTGCTCCAAACTTGGCAAAATGCCTTCATCCCTTCCTCCCCTCTCCCCAAAGAAAGGATACAGAAAAAACACTAAGCTTTATGTTTTCCAGTTTATTACTACTTCCAAAATTTGCTTAGCAAACACCAGGTGCATAGTCTGTAAATCCTAGAGATCAAAAAGCTTCTCTGATCTGATAGAGAATCATAAAGAAACTGTGCACAAATGAAAAGAGAGAATGAGTAGAAAGAAAAAAAAGAAACTATGTCTCACGGAAATAATTCCTTTGAAATTTGTAATCTAAAACCAAACCCATACCAAGGCATTTCTAAATTATCAAAGATGTCCTTGATGTTCTAGATTGTACTGAAGCTTCCAAATTTTTTTGCAGATTTACTGTCACTATACCCTTTGAAGTTCTGAAGTTCTGTACCTGCTGCTGTAATAGGGAAGAAATTAGAAGATTGATAGGAAAAATTTCCTCTAAAGCCTATGATTTTAGTGAAAGTAGCTATGGAGTGAAGTACCGAATGGAGTACAGCTATTATGCAAACTGAGTCTGAAGGAACTCCAATTGTTTTCCCAGTCTATAACAAATCAATGTTTATGACAATATTAAAAAGATTTATTAAAATTAATAAATTAAATAAACTTGCACTTGTTAAAATTATCAGCTTCCTCAATTTATGATATAAAATATCATCATGATGACTTATTTTTCGCCTAATCTTCTACCAGTTTTAAAATGCTAAACTGATAGTACTGATACATTTATACTCTTCTCTGATTTAAGTCCTTCATTCTTTCATGGGCTAGCCATAAACTAGATTAAATACACATGTGCAATGTGAACACATTTTTTCAGTGCTATAATATATTTAAAATCCAAAATTATAAAAACATTCATGAGAAGGGTCTAAAAATATGAACTAAAATACAGTTAATATCTTTCTATAAGCTAATGCAGGGGTTTGAGAAAATGCTCTTAAATTATTATTTTCTTTTTACACCCTACAGAGTTTCAGATCTTGGAGTGAATTTTAGGAGGTTGGGGAGAAGATATAGATGGTTAGTGGTAGAATGGAGGTTAGAAATTTATATTCTGAGTTAAAATTTTCATTCAATCATAGGTAGTCAGTAGTTAGGATTTTAGGACACAAACGAGGCAATGCTGCAACATAAAGAACATACGAATTGGTAGCTCTGCCAGGTGGTCAAGATTTGTTTTTTAATCTGTTACAGATTCAGAGCTTTCACTACATATCTTACATGCTACCCTGAAGGCTGTGTCCACCATGGGAAGTGTCAGGAGCAGCTATCAGCTCTTCCTGCTATTTAAAGCTCCCCCCTTAGAGCCCTACCCAAAAATAAGCCAGCTGAGAAAGTGCTCAGTGGTACTGAAGAATGAAATAAAAGTGAAAATTATATCAAAAAAGAAGAGCAATGGAAAACCAATAAAAATCATTAACAAATTCAACACCTACAAAGCTCTGCTGTAAGACTAGCCCTGTCTTACAGTGGATTAAATTTTAATGATTTTTAACAATAATTTTTGGAGTGAATTTCTTCTTCAAAGAAATACATCCTACACCATTTTAGTGATTTAATACCTATGACTATTTGCACACTTGGAGTGCCAGTATATGGAAGAATGTGTAGGATGAAGAGCGTCTTTTTTTTTTATTACTTAAAGAATCAGCTGCCAGCTAGTGTCAAAATGTGCTCAACATAGTGCCATATGCCATATACAGCATATGTACCATATGTGTCCATCCATTACATAGGAAATATCAACGTCATGCAAAAGCTTTAAAATGAATGCATGTTATTAAAAATTAAATCCTTTTATACATTACGTGTACTTTCTTGCAATGACTGTACCAAACCTTGAGAGTAAGCAAGTTTTCAGCAATTATGTCAACACTTATTTTTTCTTCAATTGTGGATGTTATAAACATAAAGATGGACAAGGGAGAAGAAAAGAAAGGAGGAACATAGAAAGGAATTTGACCAAAATCCCTAAATGCAAAGTATCACCCATTAGGGGGCAGTGACATGCTAAGAGCTTTGTCCTGCAAAAACAGTACTAACTCTACGTCAATAAAACTATCTGCATGAAAACTCACAGCTGGGTGATAAAAGGGGAAGACAAGAAGAGCTGGAGAGCAGCTCAGCCTTTCTTCAGTTGTTTATGAATCTAATGCAACAGCTGGGGACCATTGATCTGGTATGTCCCAAATGGGTGCGGGATGTCAGGCTGCTCTCTGTGCAAGGAGCGCTGCACCCTGAACAGCTGGCTTTGTTATCGCACTCACGTGCTCCATTGACTCCATTCCAGGGTCTCCCTCCCACTGAGCTGTATCTCAGGGACAGAAGATAAGATCACAACACTTGTATGAAGTAGTTAAGAAATGAATGTGTGGTTGTTAAACCACAGATGGTTTTTCACGTGTGATATTCGGATAAACTTTCACAGTATGACTGGCATCAAAATTTCACTGCATTTCTACAGGTTTTTCCAGAAAAGCAGAACAACTAATCAACTAATTTTTGAAGAGTCTTAGCAAAGACAGCACTAAGTAGAATGAAACTAAAAGCTTCACCTAAGAAAAATCCTAACAAGCACTAAGTGCATATAAGCAATATTAATTCAAGATTGTTTTCTTTACTGGGTAGGAAATCTCAATTCACCTAGTACCAGAGAACTTTCTGATAGCCTTACACCTGATTTCACCTTTACCAGGATGCATAGATGACCCCCACATGAAAGCACTGAGTATATTTCTTCACCCAGTACACAACACATGTACACCCTTGCAGATGTTTCGGTGTACCCTGCTTAACCAGGAGACAGAAAACTAGTTGCACTACACCAATCCCTAGACAAAGGTTTTGCCTTTTGGAGGCAGCCATGAGGAATACTGCAAAAAGAAACCAGGAAAGGTTTAACAGAGAGAAAATGGTGTACCACTTACCAGAGCAGAGGAGTATGCCCAGTTTGAAAGACTGTGCATACATGTACAGCCATGCACATTGGACAGGAGGGTCAAATCTAGACACAGAAAGTCAAGAACCAAACCTCATAGGAGACTCTCTCCTGTGGAAGGAATCTGAGTTTTTCTGGGCTCCCAGGCTGTATCTGTACTGGCCTAGAACCTCACTTTTGGGCACTGGGCATGCTTTTTGAAATCTAGCAATGTCAGTGTAGGAAATTCGTCTTCCACTGCACACTCCTCAGGCAGCACACCCTTCCGTACCCAGTGATAAAGATGTTTGTCTGGTATACATTATCCTTTTTATCAGTTAAAATAAGTGGATTCAGGGCACATGAAGTCCTTAGTAAGTTCACAGTGGCAGAGCAGATTTCATCTGAAGTGGGTTAAATAGCTGTTGTGCAAGGAACTTGTATCACAGCTTCAAGCAAATGGTACGCTGTAGTATAAATGCAGTGATAAATGTACTTTCTTTTTTCACAATGAGAATAAGAGAAAGAGAATGTGAACATATTGTTTTGCAATTCCTTCAATAATGAGTGGTTTTTTTTAAATATTTACAGTAATTTTTTTTTAAATGACAGCAGGAGTAATTAAAAATAAATATTAAAAACTCAAATTAATAATACAACATACAAAAAAATATTAAAAAACCACAAGAAACCATCATCTCCCTGAGATGTTTCCAGAATTTCAGTGGGCACAAGTTGCAAAAGCAGGCTTCATGATTCTACAGTGACATAAGAAGTAAAAGTTGGAAAGAGAACAGTCTTAATCTAATCATAAGCAGCTACAGAAACTCTGTGTCCCAGCTGTGATCTCAGGAGAACCATATTAACATAGGGGTGTTGCTAAATGTATGTGTCCCAAATAGTTGAGACCCATGGAGACCAGCTTTAGATAATGAGCAAAAGAAGGTTAGCAATTGCTGAATACAAGCAGAAAGTAGCAGAGCTCTACATGTATCTATCCCCATACCACCCATAAAACTTGAAGTGCATTGAGCATAACATTTAACTTTGGCTGAACTTGATAAACAACTTGAACAGGGTAAGAAATGCTTTAGTAACCCCTTCTGCTTTCTGTACTAACCCGCTAATAATTCAAATATATTTNCATGCACTTCCGGTCTTTTAAGAGCACCATAAATATATAAATATATATATATATATATATATATATATATATATAAAGGCTGTTTCATTTTGGTCTCCAGCTCTTCACTCATCCATCTACCATTGTGTCTGGTCTTTCACTTTTGTATATTTTGCCATGGGGAAGTTCATTTGCTTCTTCTTGAAGAGGGAGGAATGTAAGGCAGTAACTATGATCTTCAGAACTTCATGGTGTTTGAGGGAAGCAGGGAAAGCAGCAGAGCCCTGTGCTGAGCCATGTTTCAGAGCTAAGGACATTGGTGCACTGCTNAATGACAGCAGGAGTAATTAAAAATAAATATTAAAAACTCAAATTAATAATACAACATACAAAAAAATATTAAAAAACCACAAGAAACCATCATCTCCCTGAGATGTTTCCAGAATTTCAGTGGGCACAAGTTGCAAAAGCAGGCTTCATGATTCTACAGTGACATAAGAAGTAAAAGTTGGAAAGAGAACAGTCTTAATCTAATCATAAGCAGCTACAGAAACTCTGTGTCCCAGCTGTGATCTCAGGAGAACCATATTAACATAGGGGTGTTGCTAAATGTATGTGTCCCAAATAGTTGAGACCCATGGAGACCAGCTTTAGATAATGAGCAAAAGAAGGTTAGCAATTGCTGAATACAAGCAGAAAGTAGCAGAGCTCTACATGTATCTATCCCCATACCACCCATAAAACTTGAAGTGCATTGAGCATAACATTTAACTTTGGCTGAACTTGATAAACAACTTGAACAGGGTAAGAAATGCTTTAGTAACCCCTTCTGCTTTCTGTACTAACCCGCTAATAATTCAAATATATTTAGGCAGCTTCAACAGCAAGACATTCCTAGTATATCCTTAACCATTCCAGTGCTAAATACTGCATCTCAGCTCTAAAACAGTGTTTATGCACACAAGTCACAAGTCCTGCTGGAGTCAGTACTGTACATCTCTGGGTGTCTAGCTGTCTAGATGCTTGTGTCAATTTTTGGGCAAGAATTTCTTTTTAGAAACAGCTTTTGTATGAAAGAGGAATTGAGTATGATATGGTGGGAAAATCACAAAAAATAAGTATAGTTTGCTTTCTGTTAATGCCACATGAATCTTTATATATATATATATAAATATATAAATATATAAATATATAAA
>VZTX01020295.1:87578-141773 GCA_013400915.1 Pardalotus punctatus
GGAGAGGAGAGGAGAGGAGAGGAGAGGAGAGGAGAGGAGAGGAGAGATGCCTTCTAGGTGTCTTTTACAATGTGTAACAGGAATTCAATCTGGTATCATACTGAATATCACTCGCACTGTAAGCGTGGCCAAAAGCAAGCTTATAAAAACTATTTCTATAGAATTTAGTATATAATCTGAATGGTAGTGAAAGAAAACCACTGAGGCTGATGCAAAGTTTTCTTCTACGTGGAAGGTAATGAATCATCACCAAGATTGAAATGCATTTTGACTTACTGGAATGTGATTTTGTAGGTTACTTCAGAATATGCTGATTTGATTCTATCTAAAGTAAGTGTGAAATGTCAAAATTGCATCAAGAATCAAATTTTCTGTATTCACTGGTACAGATGCACTCCACAAATGAGAGGAATTTTAATGTACATTTCCTTCAAAATTTTATTTTACTGTATTCCTCATAGTTTTTTCTCTCATATATCATTCAGTGAAGTGTTCTTTGATTGTACTTGTTTTATGAGAATCAGATTTTATCTATGCAATATTTTGTAGAGTTCTGAGAACCAGAATGTACCCAAATGACTTGTCTTCTCTTCTTTGCCCCCTCAAATATCTCTCAACTGTAAAAAGGTAAGGCTATCAAAGTCTCCAAATACTCTACTATCCTAGAGTCAGATTATAATACAATTCTATGCTGTTGTGATTGCATATTTACTTAGATGTGGACTACATAGAAATCACTGGACAGGAAAAGGGCAACTCAAATAATTTTCCAGTGACTTTTCCAAGTCAAATCAAAGGAGTGGTTCAGGCAACTTTAACAACCAATGCTTAACTACCTTAGAGACTACAGATTTAGATTCCTGTTTCCTGGTAGGTTTCTCATAGATTTTGGAAAGATGTTTCTGGAAGGTCAGGAGGATGATCATTAATTTGTGTGTGGATTTTTCACAAGAAATGTCAGTGACCCCTGTCCTCTTTTTACTTTAATGAAAGGTTTGGTTGTGGTTTTGCAGGGACATGACTAATTAACAATTTTGTTACCAATTAACTTATTAATTGTTAGTAACCCCTAAGTATTTTATCTGCAACTAAAAGTGACAGAAAAAAAATCTGTCTTTTCTGACACTGAGTTTAGCTGTAATATACCAGTACCAGTATATATACACATACCAGTATATATGTACATATGTGCACACGCACATTCTCCCTGAAGTTCTAAGAACCTAAATTACTCTTTCTAAACATTTAGCTAGTTTTCCCACAGTTCCAGGACAAAGAACATAATTGTGTTGTGTTCTAGAGACTAGGGTACTGAGATGAGGTTTTCCATTGCCCTCTTGAGAAGAGGATTAAAATAACTTACTTAGTACCCAGAAAGTGTATAAATATCATAGTATCCTATGCTTCATGTCTCTGTTCCTTCTACTTTTTCTATTAGTTTATATCCAATGTCATGCCTCAGATTTCTTTTTCCTAGAAAAAGAAAGAATCACAGTCAAGTGAGTATTTTGTGATAGTAGCTTTTACTACAAACATGGGAAAATCCTACTTCTTACAATTAAATCAGAATTTTTAATGAGCTTTATAGATTAAAAATTATAACAGGTATGACAGATAGCCTGTCATATATACTAGCAAAGACACAAGGTAAATATTTGAAGATGCAATCAGAGAAAGTCATTATATTTTATAACAAATTCTGTAGAATTACCATGGACAGGTGTCATAGGATTACACATATATATTATATACACAGAACTACAGATAATTCGTCATGGCTATTGGAATGCATGACACAGACACGAAAGGATGTATTCATCAATAAACCAATGCTTTTTCCAGTTCTCAGGTGAGCTGAGTTTATTTGTTCAGCTCAGTTAGTGGCATGTCATTGTGACAGCTTATCCCAAGACAGGTAGGCTCTATGTGATGCACAGAAGTCAAGAACTGACAGAAACTTTCTAAGATTTTCATTAAATGCAAAAACATGCTTAAACCCCTTCTTTAGTATCTTGAACACAAGCATCTGTGCTGTAGCAAAGAACCTACATAGATTATGGCAGACAGTTTATGAGACATATGTTTTAAATTGCTTTCAATACTTACTGTAAATGACTGGAATTATTCTGTATGAATTAAATCTAATGTAATACAGATGTTGGATGTGTTAAAATTACTGGTTTAGGGACAGCAATTTCTGAACACATTTTGTCAATGAACCTAATTCACACTCAAGAGTTTCTACTGCTTGTCAAATTAAATGACATAAAACTTAAAATTGTTATACAGCAAGAGATAATTTAATATGTAGCTGGCCAACATTTCACACCTATTCAGTCATTTATTAAAAGTTTAGGGTTAAAATTAGAATATAGTTTAGGCTTAAAATTCTTCTTTATCAATAAAACTGATAAAAAATATGTTGTCCATCAGAATTTTTTTGTTTCTTGAACTAATCAGTTCAACATTTTGGTGCAACACCTTGCCCTATAAGTAATACAAGGTACCATATTTATTTCTGAGCCTTAGATCCATTGAAGATTTCCTCTTCTGCTTCACAGTGCCCCCTTCCTTTCTATCAAGCCTTATCATGGGCTTTATTTGGGAGGCATCATCTGCCAGGTACCTGCAGAATTGAGAAATAACCCTCCATTAAATCCCTATAAATAAAGAAAGGCAGTTCAACAAGCCAAACAAAAACATTTGGAGATGTCACACTCTTTTATTTAAACAGGTAGCAGTTAGGAAATGTATGGTCCTTTAATGAACTGAAAGCTCCTGACAATATTTCTGGGATTAGCATCCTGAAAGTTCAATTTTTCAACTTTGCTTCCCTAAGAACAAAACTATGGTACTATGAAAAAAAAAGTCATGTTTTACACCAGTTCTATGTTTGGGAAAGCCAGTAAGGATGCACATTTTACTTAGTCTTGCATAGTAAGCAAGTTTAGTAAAAATTCTCTAAGTTTAAAGAAATCCACTTCCTATTATGTCTAATATTTAAATAGTCAAAGACAAAGTTTATTAAATTCCCTCCATTAAACTAAGCTTCAGCAAGGCAAATAGCCCAATTATTAACTTAATTTCCACTCCCCTTAGCCCTGTCACATCAACCTATTTTTAATTTGGAGTTTGTTTGCTTTTCATAGGAGTATTCATTCATAGTTTTCTGCCCTACTGAGTGATCCTATTAAAGATAATCTCATTTATTTAATCTCCTTTCTGAGCATCTATTTTATCTGTAACTCTCTCTGCCATGGTCCTGAAAGTCTTGCCCTGCCTAGCAGGGGTTGCAGTGTAGGTCAGAGCTTTCCAGGTGTGCTACTGCTAGGAAAAATGGGATTAACTGTTGTTTCCTCTTTTCCTCTGTTCTTTCCTGAGGGGGACCATCAGTAGAAAATAACAATTTTCATGGGCAGAGAAGAAAAGTGTATTTTATTTTCATAGTCTTGGTTACCTTTGCTCTTATTTTGACACTGTCATGAAGAAAAACTAAACCATGTAGCATTCTAAATGAGTCCAATAATTGAAAAGTACAGGGATCAATGCTGCGCTTGCCAATTCAAAAATTAGAGGAAAAGCTCACCTGCTCTCAAGGTCATATCTTGTTAAACTCTCAAATTCTCTTAAACATATGGATATATTTTCAGCAGTCTAAAGGTACATCCCAACATTGATAGATACTGGCAAAATAAACTGTTAGCATTCCTATGAATTATTCTGTAACATCCTACAACCTTGTACTGTAGCAAAGTAAACTTCTGAAATAATTGATGTCTGCTGGCAAGTGCAGCCGGCTGCCTCCCCACCGTGTAACAGGATGTTTGTGCTCCTGATGATGGGAGAACTTGGTGGGTTATTACAGTACCCCGGCCTGATGACTCTCTCCTTTTCTGGGGTCATGATCCATAGATCAAACAAATACTTTTGCAAAACAAATACTTTTGTTATTCCTTGTGTCTGCCCCAAACCTGTGAAAAATTAATGAACCATCCAGCAAAATTCACATGTTCTCCATCTAACATTCTGATCCTTGCAAATAATTCTTTGTTGAGCTAGTTGGCTTTATGCCTCCCTGAGCTCTGGCGGTATCCGTGGGATTCTGCATGGGTCCAACAGACCAAGATCATGAACAGGAATGAGCCTGGTGCAACCTCTGTCTAATATAAGTGTCTCTGCGATACCATGAGCAGTCCATGTGCTCAGAAAGCTGTCTTGCAAATCTAATTCTTGGGCCAAAGCCTTTTCTTTTTGCCAATACCTATGTTCCTTAGGCTGAAACAAATAATTGCAAAAGACTTCTTTGATAATCTTCCAAAATAAAGGCTTTTAGGTAGTATTTTAGTTTGCTTCAATATTTTTACGGCACAAAACAACGAATGAAGATCATTCCTACATATTTTTACTTTCAAGGAACTTTAGAAGCTAGAACTCTAGAACTAATCTAACTCTAGAATTCTTCTAGCCAAGAAGGCTATCTAGTGTCCTAATTCTTTCAAAATACCTACACATAAAGAAAAAAGAATCAAATGCACAGAATAAAATGGAAATACTACACAGTCAGAGAGATTACAGTTTCAGAGATATCACTATCCATTTTTTTGAATTCTTCTATATTTAATATGCAGTTATTTATGTATCTATTGTAACAGCATTGCAGGACTCAGTTTCAGGTTACAAATTCAGACATTCTGATAGGATGCAGGAACATCAGAGAGACTAGGTACTGATGAAGAGTACAAGGCAAAAATATTTTTCATATCTATCCAATGGATTGGTGACATGAGCTTTCAAACCCATCAAAGCAATTCCATAAAGCATTTTAAATACCCAAATACTTTAATGTCATAATTCAATATACCAGGCCAAAGTATTTTCAGCAAAAAAAAGGTGCTGCTTTAAGCAACCAACAAAGGTGTTACAGGTATTTAACAGGTATTTAATGAGCAAAGGGTACTAGAAGCTGGCCAAATATATACAGGAATAATTCCTTTGAAATCATTGAGATTTGTCCCTTTTGCACTGAGATTTAGTTTAATCCTAATATCATAGCTGCTTTGACACTATAACAAGTAGAACATTAGTATGGTCACTATGAAATGACATAATAGCTAGAGTGATTTTTGCTTTGGTATGGGATACCATTATTAGAACAGAATAGCTCTTACATATCAATATTTAGTTACAGCAAAACAGATTAAATAATCAATTTATGATTAATTAGCAAATTAAATATTGTGTTGTATTTATCATTGAAGTACCTTTCGCTGTCACATGGAAGTAATAGGTTAGTGCAATACTAATTAAACATTTCTGACATCTTAATTAACAAATAATTGGTTAATAACAAAACTGATGTTGCAGTGTTTTCACCTGAAATACCATTAATTCACTCTTGTAAAGCAAATTAATTTCTCTGCAATTCAGTAGCTAATTATATCATAATGATTTTGTTACTGAAAGCTGAATCCTTTAAATCTCTGCTGAAATTTACAGATAAGGCAAAAAAAGAGACATGCTATATAGATTGGAGGCTGAATTTTTTGCTTAACAATCTTTTTTCATAGAAATCCTTATGATAGTTTTAGTGTTATCCTTACTATATCCCATAAAGAAAATATCAGAAATTGTTTCTTTGGATAATATTTTCCAGTTTTCTTAACATTTATTTAGGTTTCCCTACATAAAAAACTTTATCTCTTACCAGATTGAAAAATTTTTACAGCACCTCTGCATAGGCTAATTTTGAAGTTTTAAAATTAATCACATAAGAAGTTGATCACTCCTTGTAACCTAATTGTTTTTTGCCAAGATTTCCTGGTAGGACCACTCAGATTAATTATCTACTTCTGTTCTCCATTTCTGCCAGACCTTCTTCCTGGCTAAAAGCAAAATTTATAATAATTGAAAAAAACTAAAATAATTCTGAATGTTAGTTTCTGATTTTTGTCAACATGGTGAATTTGATCAGCTGTGGTTTCTGCACACCTCTGAGGGGAAGACACAAAGCCACAGGAACTTCTGAGATGTTGATCTCATCTGAAAAGCAGAAGACTGAAGGACACTGGGACTCTGTAGCGAGTTTAAGATCAAAAGCACATCACCACTTTATCAATACAAAGATCCCATTTCTGTTCTGGGTCAGGTAAAATAAGCCTAATCACTCCTTGTATATTTTGTGTTATTTTAATCAAGAATGTTGGCCCAGGCTCATATCTCAAAAGACTGTGTGTTTAAGCCTTCAGCTTTTCAACGCCTGTAATCAAATGGGCCTGTTACTTCAGCAGAGTAGTCACTCTTACGGGGCTGAGCAGTCATGTTGCAATTGTCTTTCCCTCATTTAAACTGTTATATTTCAGTAAAATTAACTCCTCAGACACTGCAGGGCAGGCAGTGTGTGGCCTCCAGGGCTGCATCGGAAATGAAATGTTTTTATCTTAGTACTTTTAAGACCAATACCACTAAATTCCCTTCTAAGTAATTCAAAGACAAGGGCTGGTAATTTTTTTACCTTTGGAAAACCTTATTTCTGCAAGCAAGAAAGGAACTTTATAAGGCAAATTATTCTCAGAGTTTAACCATATTTGACTATGTTTATCTATAAATAGATTTTAAAAATTGGGCATTGACATTATGTTTGTCTTTTACGTTATGAAGTTATTTAGTGATACTATTTACCATTTTATTTATTGGGTATTTTTCTTAATATTTATGCATGTTGTCTTTAATATAAACTGGATAGAATGTGTCTGTCTGCAATACTATATATGTAAGACCTAATATCATAGAAGAAGTAAGATGTTATGCTGTATTCCTGTGTTTCAAATCACTTAATTGATGGAGTAACATTCACCTGACACTACCTGAGAGAACTGATACATAAACAATCCTCAGTTTCCTAATTTTTGCAACTGGCATGCTATCAAACTAATAAAGTCAATAAAAAGCAAATATCAGCAAGTCCAGAGCTAGTGAAAAAGCAGGAAGAGGTACCAAACACTCTAAATAATATACATATTTTCCAGGTAATATTTTTTAAAAGGCAAATTTTACTCCTTAATCTTGGAAGTACATGTGAAATTTCCACTGACACAAATAAAATTCCAGATGAAAGATAAAGGGAAGAAGCAATCAAGGCTACCTACTCCAAGTAAAGTAATTAATTACTTCTTTTATTATTGTCCCAGACTTAAAAAAATGTAAGTATACAATATTATTCATAAAGGAGAGGTGTTTTTGATACAATTATGTTTGGATTTGCATCTGAACATTCTCATATCTAGAAAGAGTTTTTGCTACTTTTAAAACTGCTTATTCAATGGTATCAAATAGTTTTACAGATATCAGTGTTATATTCTGAAATTAGTTAAAAGTTGTGGAATGAATTTTGAAAGGTGAGAAAGTTATTTACCTGGGAAAATGCAACAAATAATTCAGAGAACCAGGGATAAATGTTAAAGTCGTGATTGTTAACCATGTGCTCTACCAAGATGCTTTCAACAGAAAAAAGGCCATTATTATTTTTAACAAGTCCTACAGTTATGCTTTTATGCTGAAATAAATCAACTTACAGAAATAACTACAGGTCTTGAAGTTTATAGCTGAAATGGTCTTGTTTGTTGTCTACATACAGTAGGCACAGAGCTAATAGGTCTCTTTCCAGACTAGAAAAGCAAGTACTGTTAACATTTTTGAAATCTATCCAAGCTCCAAGTGGTTATATAGTAGTTGACATACTGTAATAGCTGGCCTGCCACTGAACTGAACAGGATACCTGGTCTAGACATTTAGGCACAGATGACAGAATCCTAAATCATGCTCTGCTTGTATGTATGTTGCATATTTAAAATATTTAAACTGCCTAAGTAGACTTCAGTGAGCAAAAATGCTAGGACAGTTTGTATATTTTTTCAAGGAAATCAGTTTTTGTAGCCCTTTCTTTTTTAATTTAATTCTAAAATTGCTTTTTTTAATGTTAAGTTTGAAGTAGTAAGGTTTAAATGGCACAGCACTGAACTTCAGAAGGCAAGTTGGTTTTGTTTTCTACTAGCATCCTTTGATCTCTACTAAGACCAGTTCTTCTTTCTCACAGCACAGAACATCTGATCTTCAGATGAAGATTTTCATCAGAGTCACGGAGCCCTGCCTACAAATCTGACCTCTCCAGAAGAGACAGAGAGGAGAAAGAGCAACTTGGGATGCCTTTCCTCACAAGGAGCTTCATTTGTGCATAATAGGGTATTATGACACTCTTTCAGTTAGTTTGATGACACCAAATATTTTATCAGATATTCAAAATAAACAATAGCAGAGTAAAGACTTCAGAGTTCTTGATGTTTAGGTCATTCATTCATGACCAGATATCTGAAAATTGTCTAATTAATATAGAATTAGGGAGAAAAGAGCCTATTTAAAAATGTCTTATAGCTTGATGATCAGAACACCATTCCTGAGGACATATAAACTTTATTTTCTTCATAAAAAGGAGGAAAAGATGTTGTTCTCCGTACTCCACCAACCACAGATGGAGTGCTTGGCAGCAGATAGATAAAACAGTAGAGCTGCTGGCAGCAGCAATAGCACCAATTTGGGGATTCTAAGTCTGGTCCAACTAGAGTTATGACCCAAAGGTAACTCAGTTTCATTATTTTAACTCAGCTGTTCACATCTGTCAAAATTAAAAATTACAATTAAAAATTGTCCAATTACAAACTAAATGTGGAAAGAAAAAATAAGACTGAAAAGAAAGCAGGTAGAGGTGGTATCTCTTAGAGGTTTTGTTTGCCAGGTGAAGAATGAGATCATTGTAATTCAATTTGTTATTGCCCAGTAAATAAGTCCCACAACAAGCTTAACAATTGCAAGGAAAATAAGTTTCCTGGGGAGGTTGTGGAGTCTCCCACCTTAGACATCCTAAAAAAACTGTCAGGATACCATTTTCAGCAACTGACTCTGGCCTTGCTGAATTAGGGGGTGGCCTTGCTGAATTAGGGGGTGGCCTTGCTAGTTGTTGGGGGCAGCTGTGCTGTATTAGGTGTGGGTGGCCTTGCTGAATTAGTAGGCTTGGACCAGATGACCTCCAGAGATATGTTCACGACCCTGAGTTTAACATCCACAAGGCCAAGGGGAAAGATCAAGTAAACACGAAGCAAGTAAATGAATGTCAGGTCTTCAAATAAAACAAGATGAGAACAAGCCAAATTTCAAACTCCATCAAAAACCAAATCATGCCAAGGCAATCTCTTCTGTTCCTCAAACAGCTTAATAGCCTCTTGAGCAAAGGAAAACACTAATCACATTTATTGGTTTTGTCTAGAAGAGCTTTGATAACGTTGTACATGACATTACACAAGACCACAGAAGCATGAACCAGAATAAAACAGTACTGGGTAATGCCAAAATGCCAGTAGTCATTACTAGCACGCTGTCAACATAGCTGCCTTGAGCACCGTACCACATGGGTTTTTAAAACATTATTCTACTGTTACTCAAATTTTCAGGGGGAAAAATAGGAGAAAACCCTGTATATGTTTATTAGATATAAACCAAAATGATAGAGTAAGCATGTTAGAAGACAGTATCTAAAAATAAAGTTATAAATTTGAAGTCATGGTCTGAAAGGTATTACTTAGTTGTATGAGTCTATCACCCATGTAAACTCATAATTTCTTACAGCTAGAATAGTTTCATATGTGTTTTGATAGAGATATATTTATTTGTACATATTTGTGTGTATACAGACACCCATATGTTTATATGTGCATATATGTATATGTGTGTAGATACATATTTATATGCTGTGTTTATTTGTGTGTGTGTACTTAAACATCAGCCAAGGCAGGTGGAAAATTACATCATGGACAAGATCCCCCAGGGGGGAATAGAAATTTTTCCTTTCCGTGGGATCTTCTGAACAGGAGTTGAAGCAAGACTTTGGGAAGTTTTGACATTCTGCAAGGTGCCTTAATTGAGTTGTTAGCAATGTCTCATTGGAAGGGGAAAAGCTATGATAGATCTGGTAGACATTTAACCTTTCTGCTGAACAGATCACTACTATCAAGTAAGATTAAGAGTGGTTTCCTGTTCTAGTCTGACTTGAAGCTTAAGCACTCTGGGGAAGATCGTATGCTGCAGGAATATGATTTACTGTTGGAAAAAAAAATATGCTGGAAACAGTAATGTAGAACAAAATTGTACCCCCCAGCCCTCCATTCAAAAGAAAAGAGCAGAAGGAAACACTTGTGAACATGCCTGCAGCATTTTCATAGCCATAAACTAACTAAATAAAAAGAATTTTTAAAATAATATATTGAAATAGTTTGTTATCTACATGTGTTGATATTTTAAAATAATTTTTCCTAATTTTCATTCAAATGAAAATCCTGTCCCAGTAATCATCCCATATCATTGTTTTGCAACAACAATATAGATATTCCCTCGACTTCATCTCTGACAGGAAAAAAATCCAAACACCATCAAAACTAAATAAAAAAATCAGGGAGTCAACCAAAGTATTGCTAAACCAAAATATAGTATGTGTTCCTCAGGTTTTTTTTCTAGTTTGTAGAATTTTGCTTATCAATATTATCCATGACTTTGGAGTTATCAGTTACATTCTTCAATAGAGACAAGTGTGTGTGCATTTCCAGACATCAGCAATAAGCAACAGCAGACATATGGAAAAACAGGGAAAGCTTGCTAGCTGGTTAGTACTTCATGTTACAGTCACTGGAAGCCATCTAACCAAGAGAGTGGAGAGGTTATCGAGAATGACAGAGTTAAATTTCTGAATAAAGTTTTGTCAATTTACACATGTAAATCATGTTTAGATGGTGATATACCAGCAAAAGGAAGTGAAGTAACAGGTCACGATAGCACAGAGCTTGAGGGACAGTGTGGGTGGTTACTGGAGAGGAGATTGATCCTTTTCCAGAGGTTCTCAGTTTTTTACTCTGAAAAGTAAATAAGCAACTTGCGAGATTCATTTTAAAAGTGTTACAACTGCTTGAGTTTTACTCAGTCATTTCTACTACCCTCAGTTATGTAATATATGAAACAATTTTTTATGGCTGATTCATCCACAAATCAATCCTATAAAAACAAAATTACGTGCACAGACTGACTGCACCACCTTCAGTATCTGATAAGCTTCCTTAGGCTGTCTGTAAATAGGACATGGCTTCCTTAAACAAGTCCAGGCACTACATCACAGAAACAAGGCACTTGATTATTCACAGCTTGTTTTTCTTAGGGTAATCAGTGCCTGGTGAGAATTCAGGTCAGTTGGAAAAACACTGCAATTTTTTCATGTTACTGTATGTCCTTGGATTCCTTTCCTATGGATCAGTACAATAAACAGGTCATGTTATCTTCCTTGAATCTCAGCATCACCATATCCCATTCACCCAGGAGGATAATCACCTTTTACATACATGCAAAGTGGTTAAAAAAAAATTTAAAAAAGAAAGAGTATTTTTCAATATTTAAAACAATAAGTCCTAACTTTTACCTTAGTAAGGCAACTATCATATGGACTAAATGGTTTGGCAATATCTGGTATCTGCACAGAAATTCGCTCAGCCTTTGAAGAAGATGAAGCTACGGCAGGAATGTAAAAGAAAACCTCAAACAAAATGGTCTTATGCTTGATAGGGAATGTCAGTATGGCCTTACTAACTTTTGCTTAGTCACTGTAGAACACAATGCTGAGAGGAATGCTCACAGTGGGGGGGCTGCTGATAGGTAAAAAAATGTAGGGAGGGATTAAGTATTTTCACAGAAGTATAGAAATATAGTGAAATAGCCAAACACTTGAGAGAGCTGTTGCAGGTGTGTGTCCTTTGGGAAGATGTTTTCTCAACACCAGCTAAAGTACAAGACTGTTATAATAGATGAAGACAAGAGTACTCAGAGTGGCTTTCAGACTGGCAGTGCAACATATTTATGAACACATATAAGGCCCAGCTGAAACAGATAATAAACCATCATGTTCAAGTTCTGAAGATTTGTAGTCATTATTATGATTCTTTCTGCAAAGTGAATGTGAAAATGGCATATTAGTTGTGTAATACATTACTCATTAAATAGATAATATTGGCAAGTTAAAGAGTTTCATGAAGTAAGTATTGATATACAAGACATCTGTAATTTATGTAAATATGCTAATTTAAATAAATGGAAATGAAAGACCATGTGTCAAAACCTACTTCTCATTCCAGATATTTTCAACCTGAAAACCAGAAAGCATCAAATGACCAAACATTTTAAGTAATAAACATGAAAAATCTCACTCAAGGACTATATTAAGAACCTTAATACAGTCTATAAAAAATTTGTGTTTCTTTCTGCTCTTGTGTGGAAAAGCCAATGGAATATATCAGGCATGGTGTGCTGACATATCCCTATAACTTCTAGGCAACAGAATTGCACCCACTTACTGAGGAAAATCAGCAAAGGTTTTCTTGTCTGCTTGCTGTTGAATTCTTAACAAATTAGTGCAGGTAACACATGGTAATTTATGAATGACATAGTTCAGCAACTGCCTACATGTACAAGTTTAAGGGCACCCTCTGAAGTTGTATGTGAAAGCAAATATTTAACTAAATTCTACACTAATTATTAGCCCTTTTTTTTCTCTTTTCAAACAACTGCAGTTTTCTATTCTTTCTACTGTTAATGAATGCAAGACAGTAAAAGAAGTTTTACTAGCACTACTCATAACTAAATTCACCAAAGAAAAAGAAAACATTATTGACAACATATACCTAGGGAGTTTTTTAAATCAAAAATTAATCCATTACAAAGCGTTTATTGAAGAGAAACAAAAAAGAATGCAATCTGAAGAATTTTACATAAATTACCAGCAGTAAATGGCGGAGAGGAAGTTGGATTCCCAAAAATGTGGTTGACCCTGCCAAGAGGAACAGCTCTTGGCAACTATATCAGGTTTATACATTGCGACTGCCTCTGAAGTACCAAGGACACAAGATCTCTGTTTCTTTTCTTGAGAGGTGCAGCATGTCAAGGCACTGAGAGAAGCTACATATCTCCAGAAGGGAATTGTAATATGCTGCTGTACCAACAAAATTTCTGATAGGTATGATACTAAATGCATACTATATGTGCATTCTGTTCTGGGTTATGAAAAGGATCTCTCTAAAATCATATGATGAATTTATTTTAATGCCAGAATAACTGTAGATAGTTTAGAATGATATATTCTCTATGCAATATTTGTGAAGAGCACCTGTATCAATGCTGTTGAAACAGTGGCTGTTTGTATAAATAAGTGAATATGCCATACAGATAGAACTCATTAACTGATAAAGGAGGTCACTAGGTACATCACTATAGATCAAATGACCTCAGCCAAACCCGTGTCCTGGGGTGCATCAGGCACAGCATCGCCAGCCGGGCAAAGGAGGGGATTGTCCTGCTCTGCTCAGCACTGGGGCTGCCCCACCTCGAGTGCTGGGGGCAGTTTTGGGTGCCACAATATTAAAAAAACATTAAATTATCAGACAGTATCCAAAGGAGGGCCATGAAGAAGGTGAAGGGCTTTGAGGGGAAGCCATATGGGGAGTGGCGGAGGTCACTTGGACAAGAGTCAGACTGTTCAGCCTGCGGAAGAGAAGACTGAGGGGAGACCTCATTGCAGTTACAATTTCCTCGTGAGGCGAAGAGGAGGGGCAGGCACTGAGTTTTTTCTCTCTGGTGACAGTGACAGGACCTGAGAGAATGGCCTGAAGTTGGGTCAGGGGAGGTTTGGGTTGGATATTAGAAAAAGCTTTTTCACCCAGACAAACCACTGGACACTGGAACAGGCTCCCCAGGGAAGTGGTCGCAGCACCAGCCTGACAGAGTTCAAGGAGTGCTTAGAAAATATTCTCAGGCACGTGGTGTGATTCTTGGGGATGGTCCTGTGCAGGGCTGAGAGGTGACCTCTATGATCTTTGAGGGTACTTCCAACTCAACGTATTCTGCGATTCTATGATTCTGTAATTGTTTCAAGGCCCATTTGTTTGCTGACCTCTTGCAGTAGTATATCATGGCTGTATTTAGATGGTATACTTAAATCATTCTCCATTCCAAACTTGGGATTCAGATACATGTTGTCTTCTGCCTCATTGCTCAATTCTCTATTTTTTTCCTCCCTTCTAAAATCAGAGGGGGTACGGACTACGAAATAAATTACTGCAGGTAACATTTTACATGTAAGTTGCTTTCCATTTCTGTCATAATTATATCCTATCAGTCATGCTTTCCCCTCCAATTTTGAGATACTTTGAGTTGCCTGTTATGGAAAAAAACAATGAATATGCCTTAAATACAAAAGACAAGACCTGACAAGTTGTTGATGCCTGGTATATTTTAATTCATTCTAGTAATTACATTAATGTGGGCAGTTGTTGAAAGGCCCTTAAGTATAATTTGAACATATTAATTGTAACCTCTTAAAACTGAGGTCTGGGGAGATGTGCTTTTGTGCCTCTATTTATCAGTTGGGAAATTCCATGATTATATGTATCAGTAGTTTCAACAGAATTATGGTGTTCTTAATGATTATCTAGTATGGATAAAAAATTCTTATTTAATTAATGTCATGTATTCAAGTACAGGTACCTTGCTACAGTGTTGATATCACAAAATTTTCATTAGCAGGTGCCTGGGTCAGGCATTTTTCAGAAAATTTTCAGCCATTACCAGAGACTGCATGCATCGTGATCAAAAATTATCCTATTAACACAAATGTTCTCCTGTTAAAAAAAATTTTTGTGTGTGTGTTACAACAACCAGGACTCTTATACTGCTTGCAGTTATTTCTGTTAGGCAACAAAAGGAATTGCAAAGAGATGATTGCATGGGGTGCATTTCTTCTACTCACTTTAATGACTGTAATAAAAGAAGCCAAATAAAATAAAAGGATAAAGCTGAAATGCACTGGAATTGAGGTGAATATGAAAAAAATACAACCTCTGATGTGAACACTGTCAAAACCTTTCTACATGTTAAAGATGCAGAGGAAATGGCAGTGAAATGAGTAAAGTTGAAGTACTAGGGTAACAATTCATCTTCTGCCAAAAAACCCAAACCAAAACAGAAAAAAGCCCAACAAAAAACCACAAAAACAAAAACGACACAAAAGCCCCCACAACTTATTAGTCTCATTTGACTACTGCCCTGCACTAAAATAATCTTTGAAATGTCTTAAAGGTGTCAACAAAATGTCCATACCTCATCAATAAAGATGAAAAGTCCTTGCCAGGATCTCGCAGAAGCATTGACTGTGTGGTCTGTACTCTCCAAAGTACTTTCTCTGTCTATTAGTAGCTTGCATGATTTATATACTAGTTCCAGAAATCTTAAACACTACTACCACCTGCTGGTTAGTTTACATTTGAGTCTACTAGCTCATTGGCAAAGTAAGAAAGGAGAAAAGGAGGAAAAGTATATTCTGAAACGCTTTTCAAAAATAACTTCGCTTTGCTATTCTATCAATATTGTCTAATTAATCTCTTTCTGTTGTCACAGATTAAAAATTTTAGTGTCAGAAGTTGAAAAATCACCTTTGCAGAAAGGTCCACTGGTAGTAAGAGTGGCCTGTGATATTGCTTTCCTCCATTTTTGCTTTTATTTCCTATAATACATCTTGTAACTTCATCGCTGTTGTCGGCTGTGTAGAATCTTCCATATTGGAAGAGGCACATATGACAGTACTCAATAGTTCTCTTTTAGCAGATGAGATAATATTAAATGTATTTTTATGGTGTTTGTAGTTCAGAAAAAAAAAAAAGTCTCTTGAAAAAGTTGAAATAATCATCACCAGCATTTCCTTTGCATTAAAAAGTCAGTCATACAGCAGTCCTCATGACAACTGAATCTTGCAGGGTTTTGTCAGGAAATGTTCTTATCTCTTAATGTTAATTAAAGTTAATGATACTAACACAATTCCATATTCAAAAGCTTACTGCCCCTGCCTTAGCAATTAACAATTCATACACAAAACAAACAACTATACTCACTAAAAAGTACACAATTTTGCTGGAAAAATGCAGAAAATGAGAGGATACATTTTCTTAAATGATTTCTAGTAAAGTTGTGGTATCAAGCAGTTCCATTAATTATCCAAATAAAGAGGAACAGAAGTCCCTGTTCAAATATCTGTTTGGAAAAAACCCAGTAATGTCTGGCCATGAAATCCAGATTACAAATTCAGATCAGAATATCACAATAGTTCAGAGTCTCCAGCCACCTTTAAATGAAGTAATTGGTCAAAAACTGGGACAATGATACCATGGTTGGTGATGTATGTTTGTCTAGTTTGTCACTGAAGAACTGGATTCTTGCATATAGTAATTCCTTGGTAACGTTAAATTCTTCTGTAACTTCTTTCAGAATTCTGTAAAAACTTCAAGATTTTAGAACTTCCCTCCAGTAGGAATGAACTGCTAGGCTAGTTCTAAAGTAGAGTTAACATTTTTTGAGTTCTTATTCTCCATGTATTTTAATGCTAGTGTTTAGTGGAAAAAAAAAAAATTCTGTGCAAAATTCTAAATTGTCTAGTGCTCTTGTATGACACAAGTGAAAATCCACTGATTAATACCAGCCAAGTCTTGCTTTGGTATAACTGAGAACAGAATCCTAGCCTTCAATTTTAGATCAGATTTAAAGAGGGGAATTTTGCCATTATATTCTTTCTTTATTTATGATCCCATCAAAAAAGCTCAGACCTGCACTTACAGAAAAAGGTGTATTTAAACTATACATTTTCAAAGCATTTAAGTGCCTGTTTTATTTTATCTTTTTTTGTTTTCCTTTTGGTGAGAAGAGAAGCAATCAGACAACCAAAAATAAAAGACCAAATAAAAAGTTTGTTGATGTAATCCTTCCAATTGGGTTAAAAGCAAGATGTGCTAGCAACCTCATGAAAATACGTCACTGCATTTGTAAGATTTCTGGTCCATTTTGTATACTAGGCCACTTTGACCAATCATCCCTTTTTAAATGCTTAACAGAACTCATGTATGTTTGTTGTATTAGTCAGTATGATACCACAACACTTGGACAGCTTCTGAAATTGAATACTTTTGTCCTACATTTCCCAAAAGCATAAAATCTTTATAGTGATGAAGTAACAAAAGTGAGTTTAGCCTTTGAGTTTTCCTGGCTGACCAGCTGGGAGAGTAAATGAGTTAAAACAGACTACCAAGCAGAGAGGAGAAAAGAGAAATAACAAGGGGTCATATGAGGTGCAAGATCTACTACAACACACATTAATAATAACACTGTCTACAATGGCTTATTTCTGCTCCTGTTGACATCAGAGGGGCAAAAAAAGGCCAGTGTCAGGCACTTTTAAAAATTCTACCTGAAGAGTTCAAATGCACTTATATCATGGTGACAAGGCCTTTTCGTTTCTCTTTCATTAATGCTAGTTCCAGAGCAATAGGAACAAAAATCTAGTCAGGGTATGCAGTTACGATGTAAAAAATGTTTTTGTTATGATTTGATGGTCTGTGGCAGAGGCTGAACCTAAAACTGGAAGTTTCCTGCCTTACATCCACACCTCTGTCCTACTGAGGGATCCAGCAACACATGGTCTACATGGGAACATGAATCACTCTGTCATTTGGTGTGCTGAACACAACAAGCTCCAAGAAGGGAACCCTTAACAGTTTGGAAAAGGTTGCTTCACTGCATCAGATTTTTCCACATTTGGCTCTTTTCAAATATTTCCTGAGGTAGCCACTGTGCATACTAACTAACCAACTTCTCAGCCAAGCCTGCTTAAGGGTGGCTTTTGTATTTTTTATCTGGAAAAGAACCCAAACCCCAGCACTTTAACAAGAGTTGGATTATTTAGACTTGTGTATCAAAGGGACTTGAGAAATAAACTCAGCATGTAAATGGTTCTATTTTATTTCTAACAACATCTCAACATCTGATTCATTTCTTTAAATAAATTTCTCTTTGGCACAATTTGTATATATATGAAAACCACCATGTAATTTGGCACAACATAAGGCAGTTGGGAGCCTCTGCTTGAGAAAGGTCCAGAACTGGAACCATGAGGGATGCCACAAGCCAGCACTGAGGTGCATTAGGAGAGTTGCGTGGGGAGGATTTCAGAGTGGTTGCTTGCACATGTCCAATCAAAAACATTTCTATTATTTTCTCACTTTCAGGAGCATTGAAGTAATGTAGAAAAAATGCATGTGTGTATCTAAGCCTTTCTCACTCCATTCAGAGTACCCCTTGCTACCTCGAGTTCACTTAAGAATTAGAATTTTGCATTTCCCAGAAGACATTTTCAGAGTTGCAACATTCAGCACAAAGAATTGCAAAAGTATTTTTATTTACAAGTAGACAATACTATCATTGTAGAAAATTGCAGGCATTTGACATTTTGATTGGGTATTCATCACAGCCAATATATACACTGAAAAAAGTCCTATCTCATTGTTGTTCCTGAAGTTTCTTGCAGCAAAAGTTTCTTGTTGTAAAATAAATTCCATTTAGATTGGGAAAAAAACAATCTTGTTTGTGTTGTTCTTACCTTAGTCCTTAGTGCACAGAAGGGAAAAGTAAAAAAAAAAAAAAAATTTAAAAAAATCCCCNTCACGAGCATTTAAATTCTATATATGACTAACATTTTTAGAAATACAACCAATTAATTTTGTATTCCTTTTTGAGGGAGCAGTAATATTGTGATCTAGATGGCTGGCTCTAACTTCATATTCCCAAGGAAAACACACAAAAAATTAGGTGGAAGTGACACAACCCCAACACCAGTGCTGGAGCACACCTGTTGCCAGTGCCTGGCCACACAGAGGCATTAGCCCAGATTTGGCTCTTGCAGAAAGTAGCACTGCAATTGTTAGTAGGAGCATTTTTATTCCACAAATTTTGCCCCTAATAATGAACTAAGTTTGCTGAAGTTTGGCTCCCTATAAAATGTTACTCAAGTGCTTTAGAGTAATTAGAGGGGGGAAAATAGATAATATTTCATGTGTTATTTAATACTAATTAATATTATATTAGTTTGTTGATATTATTTAAATTTCATCTTAGCTTGATTTTAATTTGATTATGCTTTTTAGTGAGACCCCTGAATCTTCACACTGATACTGTGGCTGATGGCAACATTACAGGAATTCTTAACACCCTTGACAAGAGATGGGATTTTGAAATTTCTAGGCAAAGGACATGGAAATAAAGTCATCTATCTGTGGTTCAGTGGAGATTCTGGAGGCTGCTGAGGAGGTGAGATAAGGAGTGGACGTGGCCCTCCAGGCACCTGAATATATGGCTTGGACATCCCTCTCAAATGGTGTGGTAACTGGTTTGGTTTCAACAATGCGACATTTTCATTTCCAGTTCTGCTTTCAGGACTCATCTTTAGAAGAGAAGAATTCCCCTGAAGGCCAACTGGATGAGTTTGAAAGTGCAGAGTTCCCCTCAAAAATTTACATGAAAATTACCACATTCTCTACATTATATATTCTTCACTAATATTTTCTGCTATTATTTCAGTGGAGAGACTACAATTAGACTACACTAAGCATGTGGAATTAGGGATCTGTATGGCTCTTGAACCTCTGGAAATTATATTTCTCTCAGAAAATGTTACACACAGAAGTATACATCTGTCAAGATATTTCTGCATTTTCTCCAGAAAATAAATCTTGCCAATTAAAAACCTCTAAGGAGAGAGTGACAAGCAACGAGGAAGAAGAAAGACAACATAGAGGCCTATTGCAGTTCCTTCTGCTTATTCTTGAAAAGGTACTTGATATTCCATGGGCTTTCTGACAAGGTTGGATTTCTGTTCCATTGACTGCACAGTCTTTATAGGAAAGAATTTCTTACGTTTCTCAAGAAATCAGTGTAAATTGAAAAGATGAGCTTCTTAAATGATCCTAGGGAAGCTGGTTGCCTGTGATAATTAATGAGTGGTTTCTTGTCAGCGCAGGGAATAAGAAAGCAGCTTTTATTAATCCAGCTCAATAATTTCAGGGGAACAAATATTTTTTAAATATAAAGCAGTCCATAAAGGCAGAACACAATAAATTAAAAAATGCAGTTCTTATAAACACATGCCACCCTTATAAAACTGTTTTTGAAAGATTTCTCATGGTTTACCTGGTCAAAACAAGACTGTTTTGATGAAGTATGTTCATTTGTTCATCACTTATTCTCTTAAGTAGCAAATAAGATCTTACCCTGTTCTTTCTAACTCTAATCCTACCAGCTGGCCTTAAAAGAGGTTGTTTGGTTTTTTTCTCAGACAATTTAATTTTTTTTATCTTTTGATAAGATCTAAAAGCCTTCTGTCCCTACTTCTGGACTTCTCACCAAAGAGCTATGTTTAAAAATGTGTTCAATTTACTCCTGTCATTACTCCACCACCACTTTCCATGCTGTGGGTTTTGTTTTTTAATTTTTTTATATTGGCTGTATCCTCCAGCTTCTGGAATATCATAGAGATATCTTTTCAATCAAAAACTTTCAATTTGATTCAAGGTTCTTTCAATCAGAACCTGTCGCTAAAGCAGGATGAGTTGTGTAAGTTGTTGCATGAGGCATTTTATTTGAAAAAGCCATCTTCCAGATAATATTTACATCTTGTGAACTGACACATTTGGGAGTTTGGTTTGGTTGGGTTTTTTTTAAATGCAAATGAAATATAAACATTTATTTCAGGACTTATGTCTTTCTCTAAGTTTTAAAAGCCATTCTGCCATGTGTTTTCAGTAGTAAGAAGAGCAAATCAATAAGGGTGAGTAACAAAATGTGTTTTTTCACAGGATCTTTCCATAGTAAAAGAAAGTTGCTTTTACAGAAAAATTACATAATACTATACTAAATCATGACAAAAAGCAAGTAACATTAAATATGTGGATAAAATTACCTGAAAATGTTTGTAACTAACAGCTTGCTGAATAAATTTAAAAAATCTGTGATTACAAGGGCCAAGGGAAGAATGGCAGAAACACCTGACTAAATCCATTGAATGGGCAACAAAACACAGTGTGAATGAGAGACAGTGTCAGTAAACACAAGGTGATGTATACTGGCAGGAGAAATCCCAACTGTACTTACAAAACAGGAGGTGAAGGGAAGTGTCCATTACCACTCCTGAAGCAGAACTTTGAGATTACAAATAAATTAAAAGCATTAACTTCTGCTGCAGACTCAAAACAGTCAAATAAAGCAGAAAACATCATAGTACCACCATATAAATCCTTGGTTCACTGTCTCTTTCAGCACTGTATCCACTTCCAGTCCCTGCATTCCATGCAGAATACATTAATGCTGAAAATGTTTAAGAGACAAAAAGGGCAGCTAAGGGTATGGAGCAGGTTCTGTGTGAGGAACTCTGAAGCAGTTTAGGACATTTCAGACAGGAAAAGGAACATTTAGGGATGAGGGAACATCATGTATGTTTCCAAAATCAATGTAGCCTAAAAGGCAAGTTTAGGGACCTGATTTTCCTTCCTGATACAAGATGTGGCTGGCAACAAATCAGGCAATTAGAGGAAAGTTTGAAGCCACACAAGAAGGTGGTTCTTCCTGGTGCAGAAGAAAACAACTTTTTGGATGCTATATTTTAACCAAACCTGTTAAACAAAGGCTTAGAACACTCGCTTCTGAACAAGTCTCAGAGACAGCATACCCCAGGCTCCTTCTCACACCATTTCCCCTTCTCTCACAGAAAATCCTTCTTGGGTTCCTATCTATCTCGTGCGTGTCACCATGAAAGTATGAATAAGGTTTGAGCTCTTTTTTCTAGACATCATTAAAGGAGGGAGTGTTATTGCAATGTGGATTGCCTGGCCCTTGACAGTGATTGCAAAGGAAATAGGTGCTCTGGGACCTAACGTCCAAAAGTCAGATCTGTGGCAGATCAGTGATAGTTCAAGGTACACAGTCATGTTTCTCTTTCAGCAGAGACCAGACACATAAATGCACACTATGCAACACTGACTGAACATATCACGCCTTAAATGATCTGTGTTATCTGATTGTTTCTCACATACCTTTATTATTATCTCCAGAAGTCAAGCATAGTTGGCATCAGTGTATCCATTCAATCACTATTCAAGTGGGAAAGCTTTCCTTCAGAGACCTTTGACACATGTTCTTAAGACAGGGAGGAAGTAAACACCAGGACAGTTTTATGAGTAGCTTGTTTTTATATGTAGCTTCTTCTTTAGGAAATGTCTCCATAAGATTGTTAAGCCAAGGTACACAAGTAGTTGCTTATGTTGTTATCCTGATTTTATGGCCTCTGAAATACATAAAGATTTAAGGCGTTTCACGTTTCTCCAGCCTGTGTTTACTGACTGCATCTTGGCAATGAATATGTTGTTTTCCACCCATGTTTCTTTGCTAGGTCATAAGTTAAAATCTTCTCAGCTGTATTTCCTTTTAACAAATTTCCCAGAGAGAACCTCATTGATTTTCTAGTGAACACCAAGCACGGTGGTAACAAAAAGTCGATTTTTCCTGATTTTTTTAATTTCCAATTTATTTTCCTGTAGGAAAAATAGTATATTTTTATTTAAAGGAACCACAGAAAACCAAATCCGCACAAGATAACAGACAGAGCTCGTGAGGAATTTAAAAGTAAGAATATCTCCAAAGGTTAATAAAATCCCGTTTTTTCAAATTACTTTGTACTATCAGATTTTATATATTTTCTCAGAAAAAAGAAAAGTGTAAACAAATTCTAACATTATAGGGGAGAATTTAAGGACTGGCCTTCTCTACATGAAGTAACTGTTCTCAGAAATTGTATTATTACATCAAACACACTTGCATGCTTTTCACTGTACCTCTGCAGCCTTTTTGGCAGGTTCAGTTATAAAGATGCCCAAACTGTGGTCCCAAATGCATCTGTAAATCAAAACTAGTTCATCTGCAAATACAGATGTTTTGTAAGCCTGGGCTGGTTATACTTCCAAGGCTTAAATATATGTTGTAAAAACACTGTCCTCTGAGTCCAAATTTACCTGCGAAGCATTGCCCAATTGTACTTTGCTCCATCTCTTCGTCTTTTCAGCGTTTAATGCCTTCCAAAGTACTGCATGTGCCTGTTTCCAGAGTGTCTTTATTATTTTTCACATGGTTACTTATTAACCTAGGAGTGCACTTAAAAGATTATCCTGAGACCAGACACCTTCTAAGGCCCTTGTGGTTTTTATCAACAGAATGTGGTTTGCCATTGAATATCACAATCCAACTGTAGCTGATTATGCAGCTCAGAGAATGTTCTTTTTAATTTCTGGAAGTATGTGAGAAATAGCTTATTGTCCACCATATATACAGATTTTATATGTTACAGCAACTATTGTTTGAGGTAACATCTGTTACCTTATCCTTAAGCACAAAATAACTGCTTTTTAGATGTGTGCACAGCCTAGATCTTTGTTATGAAAAGAACATCAAATGTTCATTAAATTTTAACATCAAAATCTGTGCATTACAGACACATCATGTACAATCCTTTACACTAAAAGATGTTCTTTAAATTGTTGTTTATGTCCACTTGGTCTGAATTTGAAAGCATAAAATTGTTTCATATCTTGTTAGATATCTATTAATTTTAAAAACCCCAAGAACACTATCAAATATGCTGACAAGAAATAAATATCACTCTTAAATTCAATAAATTATTGCAAGTGTGTTGCTGACCTCATGTAGCCTGATGTGTATCTATCTATGTCTTCCAGCTGCAAGGCATCTGGCTCTTAAGTGTCTCCCCTGCACGGCTCCCTAGTGAAGAGAGTCAGAATGAGCTATTGTCCACAATCAGATGGTGTGGACTCACATTTTCTGTGCCATCATATTTTCCACTCAGCTGTGCTTCTGCAAAGGGAGCAGAAAATACTGTTGCCATCTGCAAGACCGCAAAAGATGTCCTAGCATGGGGGCAGGAGACAACGTGTCCTACTGATACATTTGTAATGCCACATTAGAGTAGAACAAATATGTCACAAAATTGAGCAGCATGTAGAAAGCAGAATTTGCATTTAAACATGAAGATTTATAATAGATGTTAAGTTTTTTAAAAGTACTAAAAGCCTTACCACTAAGTTGTTAAGAAATAATTGTTATCACTGTCAAGGTACTGTAGTTGAAAGCTAACCAATGCTAACAGGATCATCAATCGTGCAAGTTGGGTGACCAACACCAGAGGCTTGCAGCATCAAGGATTTTATGCAAAAAGCTATGATCATAAATGAGTAATCATAGGATGGTTTAGACTGGAAGGGGCCTTCAAAGATCATCTCGTCTAACACCACAGATATAGATCTGTGATCTACAGATGGATCTATGACCTATGAGCTGCTGGGAGGGACACTGGCTCCTAAGGCTGAGATGCCCTAGAAGTCCTAAAATGCTATGAAGTGTCCCCAAAACCCCCAAGTTAAGGCATGTGTGTGTGTCTGTGTGTGCTTGAGTGTGCTTGCATGCCTGGTGGGGGTATTTAAAAATTGAAAACATAGGAGTTTTATATTTAGTCTTGAACATTCAGAGTTTTCAATTCAGGACTGATACAGTAAATAGTCTTTACCTATGCCGAGTATGCAAGCAAGTTAGGAAGCAATGTAAAGAATAAATTAAATTTACACTTTCCTATGTGATAAACTACACTTGTAATGAGATGTCCCAAAGAAACACTAGTACTCACTTGAAGTGTTCAGGAGCACATGCAATTTTAAAATACAAAAAAGAAAAAAAGAAAAAAAGAAAAAAAAAGGGGGAAAAAAGGGAAAATAAAAATAAGAAAAAAAAAAGCAGTATACCTTTAATACAACAGAAGTCAGTTCTGCTGAAAATTATTTTTTTTGTCTAAGACCTCAAAACACGATACCTTGTTTTAATGATGGCATATGTTTCCATTTACATGTGAAAAATACAAAGATGTATAATCCTGTAAAAAAATACCCTTGAAACAGAATTACTGTAATGTTGTGGGAAAGAACATATTCAATATAAGTCATTGTTATTCTTGTTGAAATACATGTTTACTTTCAAAGATAATACTGTTTAACATAGTTTAAAAAAAATTTAAGTATTAATTAAAAATCTTAATTACAAAACCAGCATGAAACAAGAAAGTAATCTCTACCTTCCTTTTATCTCAAGTACTCAGAAGAAACATTGTAGGGAATAGAACTGATTTCTGTTTTCCTTCATAGGTCTAGACATACCAGTGTGACTAACTTCATCCAATGTCGTTTTGTTTTAATGGGTTTTCAGTCTTTTATCCACCTTGCCTGTTCAACCCAGCTTTTCCAGTCTATAATTTCCTCTCATGCAGACAATTTTTCTCCAGGTTAAATACTTATTAATTATTATTCTCTTCTTCTCAGACAGTAAACAATGCCAAGAAACTCAATTCTTAAAAACCAGTAATGAGGTACTATGGAGTAACTAATGGAAGACTTACTAGAACCCTGGAAAAAATGAAAGGATAGCCTCCTTCTTTTGCAATCCTTACTTGCTTTCTCTCAAGCAAAGATGAAAGACCACAATGAAATAAGAAATTTCCCTGCAGTACTATGTGGGTGTTCACATGCATGTGAGTTGAAAGGTAAAAGACAATTTGTCATCAAATTTTTATTTGATACTTGCTTTCTTTATGTATGGAATGTTGTAAATATCTGGTCACCGAACTGATTCTGTTAAGGCTATGTGATAAATCTCATCTGCACACCCACCAAGGAGCACAGAGTGACAAGAGCAGGAGGGACACACCCCAAATAATATCCTGTCCTGGATGCACCCACCCATCAAAGGCCCATAGCACAAGCCCTGAGGAGCCTAGTTGCAGGATGGCAGGCAGGAACCTAAATCAAGGCCTCCTGAGGAACAAATCACCTAGCCATGGCCCTCCCAGGGTTGTCACAGGACCACTCCAGTCTGCATCCAACAGGAAACCAATCACTAGCCATCAGGAGCACCTCCAGGTCATGCTTCTCACTCTCTCTTACATATTGGTGTTATTGAGGGAATTTTGGCTTTTTTGATCATGGGATAGTTTCCATGGCTCCAGGCCTGCTGCAGACAGGTGAGATTCACCTGTACAAAGGAGGGGGAAAGGATTCCAGCCCATGAGCTGGCCATGCTGATTGAGCAGGTTTAAAGGGGCAAAGGGACAAGACCAACATAGCTAGAGATGAGCCTGGGGTGACACACCATTGCTGGGGTGACATTAACAGCCCAGCTGAAGTGCATCTGCACCAGTGTGCCCAGCATAGAAGGCACTGGCAGCCGGAAGCTGTGCCACAGTTATCAGCATGGAAAAGTGGTGTTGGAGTGAAGCAGGGGATGGCTACAAGCTCTTCAGAAGGGACAGGCAAGGAGGGAGTGGCAGTGGGGTGGCTCTGTACACTGGGGAGGGTTTCGTCTGCACAGAGCTCAGGGACAGTGGGGATAAGGCTGAGTGCCTGTGGTGACAATCACAGGGATGGCCAACAAGGCAGAGATCCTGCTGGGAGTTTGTTACAGACACCCAGCCAGGGTGAGGAGGCAGGGGAGCTATTCTATCAGTGGGTGTTTCATGATCACTAGCCCTTGTTCTTGTGGGAGACTTTAACTTGCCAAATGTCTGCTGGAAACTCAACACAGTGGAGAGGAGGAAGTCTAGGAGTTTCCTGGAGTGTGTGGAAGGGAACTCCCCGACACAGCTGGAAAGGGAGCCCACCAGGACAGTGCCCTGCCAGATCTGCTGGTTACAAACAGAGAAGAGCTGTGGGACATGTGGTGGTCAGAGAACATCTTGGGCATAGTGACCATGGAATCAGTGATTGAGTTTTTGATTCTTGTAGAATTAAGAAAGGGGGTGAGAAAAATACTTGGACCTTGGACTTCTAGAGGGTTGACTTTGGCCTGCCCAGGACACCAGTTCAGAGTGTGCTCTGGGAAGGCTGGACATACTGCAAGGAGGAAATCTTATAGGCCCAGGAGCAGGACATCCTCATGTGCCAATAGATGAGCTGGTGGGGAAGAAGACCAGCCTGGCTGAATAGGGAGCTTTAGAAGTAACTTGGGAAAAAATAGTGTATGTGAGCTTTGGATGAAGAGGCAGGCATCTCAGGGAGAGTATAAGGCTGTTTTTAGGTCATGTAGAAAGAAAATTAGAAAGGGAAAAGCTTAGCTAGAACTTAATCTGGCCACTGCTGTGAAAGACAGTAAGTGTGTTTACAAATACATTAACAACAAAAGGAGGGCCAAGGAAAACCTCCATTCTTTATTGGACCCAGGGTGGGACATTGTAACCAAGGATGACAAAAAGGCTGAGGTACTTCTTGTTGGCCCCAGTCTTTAACTGTAAGACCAGTTTCCTCCAGGGCACCTTGAATCCTATGTTCAGTTCCAGACCCCTCACTACAAGGAAGACATTGAAGTGCTGGAGTGTGTCCAGAAAAGGGAACAGAGATGGAGAAGGGTCTGGAGATCTAGTCCTATGAGGAGAGGCTGAGGGAGCAGGGTGTTTAGCTTGGAGAAAAGGAGGCTCAAGGAAGACTTTAGCACTCTTTAAATCTACTTGAAAGGAGATTGTAGCCCAGTGGGAATCAGTCACTTCTCCTAGTCAAATAGCTACCGTACCAGAGGTCATAGTCTCAAGCTGCATGAGGGGAGGTTCAGGCTGGACATCAGGAAGAATTATTTCACTGAAATGCTGGTTAAGTGTTGGAATGGACTGCCCAGGGAAGTGTTGGAGTAGCCATCCCTAAAAGTGTTCAAGAATCTACTGGGTGTGGAACTTTGTGCACTAGTCTAGTTGACAGGGTGGTGTTTGGTCAAAGGTTGGACTCAATGATCTCTTCCAACTTTAATGATTCTATCATTCTATGATTCTGATTGAGAGGACCTGCTGCCAAGGGTTGAGGACACATATTTTGTGCAAGGGAAGAGCAGCTTGGGGTCCCATAGGATTTACTATGAGATGTTAGGGAAAGGATTAGAGTTTCAGGTGATTTGGGGATGACCAGGAATCGGAAAATTAGGAGGGAGGGGGCAAAAAGAGCTGGTGACAGGTAAGTAGTTGGCCAGCGGTTATGATTGTCAGATATGCCTTTCTCCTAGGCAATGCAGCCTGTCTGAGCTGCTCACCAGAGTCCGTTCTTGCTTTGTCACACTGACAGCTCTGTGTGTGTGCGTGTGTGCGTGTGTGCACAACACACAGCAGTTGGTGTGATGCTGAAACCTCAGGGATTGTGTGTCCTGGTGGTAGCAGCTGTGGACACTGGGATCAAGAGCCGGTGGCTGGTCACACTCAGGGTCTAAGAGAGCTGCCAAAGGGACACACCTTGTCCACAAGTGTGTGTATTTTGTCACTTGTTGACTCCCATCCTACTCGCCTGGAGAGGAGAGTGGAATGACACCCTCAGTGTAGTCTGTGTCTGTGTGAGTGCTCTGGATGTGTGTATTGGCAGGTTTGTGGTGTGTGTCACACACCCTATGTGCATCTGCCTTCTGGGAACACATCTCCAGCCTCACTTTTGGTTGGACACAGGGACAGCAGCATTGCCTCTCCCAGGCTTTTGGATCTGGCAGGATATACCCTCCTGCAACATAAATAAAAATTTTTAAAAAGTGATAAAATAATGATATATTTTTAAACAGGTTAATGATTTATCTATCCATACAGAAAAAAAAGTTTATTTATAACTTTAATATTTGTTGAGCCTATTAGGGGATTTGAATTCAGCTCCATGACTGATTTTTTTCTTATAAAAATCTTACAGCTTGTTGGGACTTTTGTCTGAAACAATGCTGGTGGAGTGCTGCAGTCTTGACCCACCAAAGATCTCAATGCAAATGTGAGAAGGCCTGCCAGCCTCAGGTGGTCTATGCAGATGCAAAGTGCTTGTCTCCATGAACTGGCAAATATTCAGAATTTGGCTCACCATTTAAATTTTAACCAGCTACTGACTTTTGGAAGCAAATATATCTTATATTCCTGTTTATTAGCAGGACTTGACATGCAGGAAACACATGCGTATTTTATCTGAAAATAGTCACAGTTTGTGCTGCCATTTCCACTGGAGGAGTATTTCAAAAACGCATTCTTCTGATGATTTGCAATTGTCTTTAGTTTCCTGTTTGAAACCTCTCCTGGCTGATGTCTTTTTCTTTTGTGATTATAACTCTTAAAGCTCTGATGGCTTTCTTCTTTTTCCCTACGATTTATCTCTCAGTGCTCTTATTAGAGAGCAAATATTTTCTTTCATCCCACTAGTTTAAAAATGCCAGTAATTTAAAAATTATGTTCACACTGAATATTTGGCCTGAGATTGGGACTCCTAAATGTTTACAACATCCAAAATAAGACACGGCCAGACACCAGCCTTTCAGTTTGGAAAAAACAGCTAACAACTGGTAAACAGTAAGGAACTGCTTTCCAAGCTGTCTCTCAACTGTGACCAACTGAGCTCTCCATTTTAATACAGTTAAATACAGCCAGAGTGGACCCTTCACTAGACTGCTGCATATAGGAAGCAAATAATGCCTATCTAGCAACTTTCTGAACTCCCTTGCCACTGATCCTTGAATACTATCAATTTGTTTTTTCAAGGATGGTGTAAAATGCAGTATGGTAATGCAGAACTGACCTTTCTCTCTTACAGAGCAGCAACAGATAAAACTCTGTACAGAAGAGCCTACTCCGTCAGGTTTTGAAAAAGACTAGAAGAATACTTGAGTCTTTGCAAGGGTGCTTGTACCAAAAGGAATGCAGCCAGCACTTTCAGAAAAAAGAATGCATTTAGTATTAATAACAATTGCTAAATACTAATTATTATTCTGGTGGGGAGAATGTAATTGCTTTTGTTTATTCCACATATTTTTTAGGAAAGTAAAGATTATTTACTTTCCCTAGGTAAAAATTAGCATAACTTACTACAGACTGTGGAAACAGTGGAAGATCTTGAGGATTTGTGATGAGCAGTAATAGCGAGTATTTTAGCTTGTTTTAAGGAACACATGGTAAAAGTATTGCATTCCATGAAATGACTAATCTCTTTGCAATCAATGAGATTAGTCATGAGTTAATCAAATCATTAACCCAAATAAACTGGTATAATAATCTGGATTCCAGAATTAAATCCTTAACCCAAATAAACTGGTGTAATAATCTGGGTTCCAGAAGGAAATCCTCAAAGAAACTAAGTAGCCTGTGAGTGATGTCCAGCAATTTCAGCGGAAGATCTGTGGCCAGTGGGGAGACATCTTGTTTTCCTCTTAGCTAGAGAACAAAAGATGACAAAGTCCAAAGATGAAAAAAAGTCCACTTTAATAATAGAAACATATACTTGTAAAAGGGCAAAGATGGTCATAAATATTTACTTGTGTGTACACAGATTATAGACTTACAACACTGATGAACTAGATAGTTCAATATTGAATAGTTTGAAATATGCCACATTTTTTAAAAAACTGAAATTTTTAAAGCTTTTAAAAAGACTTTTCTTATCTGTAAAGTGGAGGCTTTCAATAAATTCTAGTATGTATTCAAACTCAAGTTACGTTTGAAAATACTATTCTAATTGTTTTCCACTGCATGTATTCTATTGGTATTCAGAAACAGGTTGTGGTGTGAGATAAGCTATGGAATACTGTCCCATATTTTACTTGAATGCCTGCAGAAAGCTTGCTGGGAAGAATTAGTCTCTCTGCACATACACTTTTTGTTTCCACTTTTTATACACTCTGAATTTTTTCTTTGTTGGCTTTTATTCCAGTAAGGAATAATCTCCTATTGTTTCATACACATGCAAGAAGACACATTCATTGAACGTATTTGTGGGAGCAGGCGGTTGCATCAGACACTAACCATGTTACAGCAGAGCTTCACTAAGAGCCTTATTTTGTGTGAATGTCACTGTAAAGTCACCTTTACTTCCTGTATTTTCCTCACTTTGCATCTGTTTCTTCCTGTGCATGAATTAGTCAGATATACTGCATTCCACTGCTAAAGGTTGTAAGACACCCCTAGCATTTGGATTTGAATTCTGCACTCCTGTTCCTCTCTATTTTATGCATACTTGCTTATCCTGGATTTCCTACATGACAAAATTTCCTACAAGATTTAAGATGTGAAATCAATAAGTCTACGATAGCAGAAATTCTTACCATTCCTATGCCAATGTTAAGGTTTGGCTACAGTGATTTCCTCTTCTGTATATCACAGAAGTTCTGAAGGAGCATCTTAAATCATGTAATATAAAAAAAGTCTGGTGCCGTGTCCCACCTGATCCCCTAAATTCCACTTTGCCATCAGATGCTTTTTGGGAACTGAATGTGTTTTTTTTCAAATCTATACTGTCAGCAGGTAAGCAATGTGTTGAGCAGTCATCTTCTGTGCATTAGCTTGGGAGAACAAATAACAAGAAATTTCAAAACAACAAAAGGCAGGAATTCAGCCCTTAGCTATCTTTTTCTATAGGCATGTAATTCAGAAGGCCTGATAACCGTCTCTGCTCATTCACTGAGGTGTGTCAAAAGCTGTCTCAAAAGCTGTTCAGATATTTTGGTCCACTGTATGTGGCATCCGTCACAGACGCACTTTTGTACCAGAAGCTGGACTAGAGCTGCCTCAGAGCTCCCTGGCGTGGCTGTGCAGCACTGGTGCAGGATCACCAAGGCACTGGACAATCAATCTCAAATCAGACTGGCCTCTGTGACTCCTGCTCATATTTCAGTGTAAAGGCATAACGAAGGCACACGTTGAGAAAACTTGAAGTTTCTATTCAATACTGGTGATGTTAAAAAACACCATCTAAATTCTATTTGGAGCACAAGTTAAAAATTGTGCCAAAATTATTTCCCGAGTAATGAAAACTACTGATAATGAGCAGTGGAAATACAGACTATCTACTTGAACTAACCTATCTAGAAGAAAAAACAGTCACATTCAAATAATTTCAACAACCTTCATTGTTATACTGCATATCCCTGCAGGGTGTGTTTTCTTACTCATCCTAATCTGCTTCTTCTATCACAATGCATTACAGGAAATATTTTCAGTTATTACTCTTTGCAACCTCAAAACAGGTTTTTCATAGAGGAAATTACTTCAGCATAATACTTCAGCATTTTTTAGCCACTATTCCACTGAGATTGCATGGATTTTAGGTAATTAATAATGTGGAATGCAGATATTTCCGCTCTTCTTTCCATATGTGGAGTATAAAATAGAGAGGTTTTTTAACACAAAAACGGTTTTTTATAAGAAGACCACATTAGCTATTCCCATCAGAAAATACACTATGTAAACCTGCTCTTTGTTACCCAATTGTTTTAAGCTAATGATAATATTAACATAATTTTTAATATTAATAAAATATTCTATAATATGCCATTTGGAATGAACTTATGACACTTTTTATAGGAGAAACAATGTTTCATAGATACATGATTAAAGAGAAGCATTTCATATAATACAGTGACATCTGCAAATCCTGACTTTTCAGGAAAATTTTCTAACCCCTTCTCACTTTACAGACTGGAGATTGGACAATCTGCAGTATTTGGAGGACTTTGAATTGTTATTGGCTGCTGGGCTCAACTCTTTCAGATTGAGTATCCTCCTGAGTACTCATTGAAGTAAAATAACTGTCTAAAACAATAAAACTGATGTTCTTTAGCATTTCAGTTTCAGTCTTCTGCTCGACCTTCAGATAATTATGAGGAGACATTTATCACTGAGGAGGCAGGAGTGGTTCCATAGCAAACTTTAGCCTCTCATCCCTTTAATGTGACCCCAGGAGAGAGATGTAAGAATTCAACTACTGCTTCCTAGGAGACAGATTGCTATTTTACTCTCTCAGGCTTCTTGCAATGTTTCCCTGGAGTGACTGATATTGTGCATTGCAAAGGTCTGTCTCCTGGAGCTCGCAAAGCCTGCTCTGAGCCTTTGGATGTTCCTGGCATTGATATTCCCTGTCACCTCCAGTCACAGCCACCCATGGATCAAGTAGCTCACTGTTATCAGCACCATCAGAGCTCACTGTCTCAGCTGCACTCAGTCCCAGCTGAGTGCAGAACAATGTCCTGGCCTCCAAGATGCTACACCAGAGCTCAGCAAATGGCTCATTTCCAATCAAACTAAAATCCAACAGCCTGGCTCATTGAACTAAGCTGTGAAAGTCCAATATATTATATGTGAGTAAGATTTTACACATTTAACTATATAGGTATCCTGGAATTTTTAGTATACTAATCACCTTGGAATTTTTAATACACTAATACTTGCAATAGAAGTTGCAGAAATAGAAGTTACAATCTTTACCATGGGTGCATTTTTTTGCATAAAGAAATATCATACAGCAACACAATACTGTAGTCTACCTGGTTAGCATGGTTTTACTAGATTATAAGTAATGTATCTCCTATGATATGTTGTTTCTGGTGATTTTAATGATTCTAGTGAAGCCATTTATTTAAATCACACTTGTTTTCACAAACACCTCTCTTAAACACAAATAAACTGTGCATGCACAGGGTATAGGGGTTGCAAGTAATGGCACCTGGAGTATTGAGGCACTAGGCACTAAGAGCGTGAATCTGTATTTACCATGCGTTCAGTGATAACATTTTTCTGTATGGCATTGTTTGCCCACATTTAAACAGTCTTTCTCCTGTAAGAATTTTGTCATAGCCTTGAAGCTGCTAGCAGACAATAGGTAATCCACTGATTCCTTGGACAAAAGAATTTTGATTAAGAACATCCAGCAGGGTAATTCAACATGACAAACACCCAAGATTTTTAATTTTTAAATAAGAAAACTAAACAAGGCCACCATGCATATACACACACAAACAAAAGATAGATAATGACTGAAAGGACTCGAAGTCTGTGGGGTTTAAGCCATCCAGAGACCTAAAGTGGAAATACTGATGCCACAAGTTGGTTAAACACTCTGCTGCACATTTAACTTATCCCGTTTCTTCCCATCAGCAAAGATTCCTTTATGAAGTCTTCCCTGCCTGCAATGCCTCAATTCAAGTCCCTTTGAAATTATTAACATACCAAATGAAATCTTTAAATTCTGGACCAAAATCTGAAGGTCAGAAAGTCTGATATGTTTTATTGGGATACAAATAACACAAACAGGTTGCAAACCCAGCTGCAGTATTGTGCTCAGCTCTGGGGCCCCCAACACAAGGATGGTGCAGACCTGCTAGAGCAAGTCTAGAGGAGGAACACCTCTCCCATGCAGACAGGTTGAGAGAGTTGGGGTTGTCCAGCCTGGAGAAGACTCCAGAGAGACCTCATTGCACCTTCCTGTACCTAAAGGGGACTTACAGGAAAGCTGGAGAGGGACTTTTACAAGGGCATGATAGGACAACAGGGAATAGCTTTAAACTGAAAGAGGGCAAATTTACAGTAGATATTAGGAAGAAATTCTTTACTGTGAGGTGGTGAGGCAGTGGCACATGTTGTCCAGAGAAGTTGTGGGCGCCCCATCCCTGAAAATGTTCAAGGCCAGGTTGAATGGAGCTCTGAGCAAGATCATGTAGTGGAAGGTGTCCTTGCCCAGAGCAGGCAGGTTGAAAGCAGATGATCTTTAAGGTCCCTTTCACCCCAGACCATTCCATGATTTGGATACTTGAACTTCAAAATAATGTCAGCATTACATTTAATTTAATAAGTCTCTAGGAACTATGGAAACAACGTGGTAGCCAAACATCTGTTTTTCTAGATGCATGAAGAGTATTTTAAAATCCCGCTTTTAGAGTTCAGCTGAACTAAAGCTGGCTCTGATGGGTTTTGGCCCAACCTAACAACCCTGCCTTCTCCCAATGGTGCAAGATGAATGGCACCAACTTAACTCACTTTTTTTCAGGTGTACAGAGGTCTTTCAGCTGTAAAAATCCATGTCCTGTACAGGTAAAACCATTCCAATTATGATAAGCTATCTTTGTTTTAAAAAATGTTCACTTGTCCAATTCCCAATTTTACATATTCCTGCTCCTGAAGCCATAGCACAGGTAATACCTGTCTTGGGAACATCAGTGTTAAGTACGTGGTGATCTTCAATCTTTCTCCAAACACCTTATCCTTCTTTTGTATTTGATAGCAAAGCATTTGCCCTTCCAGTTGGCAATTTTTGTGATACTCACGGCCAAAAAAAGCTTAGCAGAGTCTGCTTTTTGGACAGTTATAATTAAAACAAGGTAAAACTAGTCCAGGAAGGAAATTAAATGCACAGCAAGACAGAGGCAATGGCTGCTGTGACTTACACAGTTTTTTGTAAACTTAAGGTATGTAACTCTGTATTAACAATGTTCCAGTTTCCTAACATCCCCATGCTACAAAACCCAAGCAAACCAGTAATAATTACAAAACTTTTTCTTTCCCATTTTGCCTTTGCACTTCACCATCTACTCTCTATTAATTGCTCTCTTCATTTGTTTGCTCAATCTTCTCTCTTGAGCAGATAAAAGTGTTTCATTAAAGTAGAGCCTAATGCTGTCAGTGGCAGGAGAGCTGCCAACCATGGCAGTTTTAGTAAGTCTATTAAGCTGACCTAAGCGTGCTAATACTTAATAAATTCCCTCCATTCACAGCAGTCCTTTGCAAATAGTCTTTTATCTCATATGGAAAACTAAGTTATGCAATTCAAATGAGTAATAAAAGACCAGACCCCACACTCTGCCTTTTATTTATGTATATACACATAGTTGTGTCTAAGAGGAGCTGCACACACCATCATTTGCAATCTCTGCTGTACCAGAAGTACTACTTGAGATTACAGACAAAGCTAACAACAGCTTGACAGAAGAATTCCAATTATTAAGATGAAACCAGCACTGGACAATCAAACCAGAACTTTTTTCATGGATTTCCTGCCATAGTTCATTTACAGAGCAGATTTTCTAAACCTATTTGAAGGACATCTGCTATACGTATTTAGAACACTTTATCTCTAATTTATCTAGCAAGAAAAAAAAAAGCAAAAACCCCAAACCCCAGATTCTAGAAATCACTGCCATCTTCTGCCATTATCATATCACTTAATGTGGTAGAAAAATACTCTGAAGAACAAGTGGACTACTTAGCAGTACTAGCTGGCACCACCCCTTTTCAAAGGAAAAGCCTTTATCATACTTAATATCACTTGCCATTGTCAAGGCTCCACAGCTCCACTAATTATTTCATTTTTAATTGCAGCAAAGCTTTTAAAGCAACAAAGTATCCAGCCTTCATCTCTTACATAAGAGAAAAGCAGTCTGCAGCAGTAGAAAATGACTGATTTGAATTCTTTTCTCCTGAGAGGTTAATGTAATTGTTTAGATAAGGTAATAAATATGGGGGCAGGGCATGGGGTTGAGAGAGGGCACCACCTTCGGTCTAATAAGAAACATACTCAATAAACAGCATGATTTATTTAAGTGAACATTTGCCTGAGAGCTACTGACAGGCAAGTGCAGAAATGATGGTGGAGCAGTCCTATAGCATAATTTCTTCAGCCATAATAGAAAACATTGCCTCACAACAGCTGATATTTTATCCATTCTTTGTTTTCAGGTTTTGCAAAGGTTACTGGAAACTTTACCTGATTTAGTTCATACAAAATTATCATGCATGTGGGAAAATAATAAAAGGACCATGGTTCTGTGAATAAACAGGATCACATTTTAAACTCAAACCCTGAACTGTCCTAACAGAAAAAAAATACCCATCTTTGAAAGCATTTAGCAGATTAAAACTAATCACACACATATCTTACTATACTTAGTGTAGCATTCATACATCAGCCACTGCAGTGAGATAAACAATGTATTAGCAACTTTACACAGAACCAGAACTCCTACAAGGGAAAATTAACTAGCCTTCTCTATCAAGAAGTGTCTTTCTGTTTCTGCAAGAAAAGAGAAATGATGCTGAAGCCACCTGCAACAGGTGACAATTGTATTGCTTGGCCATAGCTTTGGTGAAGTTTTCAAGCTTGACAGAAAGCTTCTTCACAATCACCTGAGGATACCCTTAAGCAATCCTCCCCCATGTTATTTCATTAATTTATTTCCTATCCTTGCAGGGCATCACAGTATTTACTCTAGATAATGCAACAGCCCACAGACTTCTCAAACAAGTCATTTCTGCTGTTCTACTGCATAGGAACACCCACTTCTCAGAGAACAGAAAATGCAGATGAGTGAGAGCAATGAAGAAGCAAAGGAAATTATGCCCTGAGAATAAACTTACATGAGAGAAATATGGCAACAATCCTTTTCTATTCTTTTTTTAATAAACACTCTTACGATCTCATCCAAATGATCCATGTGATGCTGAATAATGCACCCATCTAACAAAAGAGGAGTTAATTTTGCCTCTAAAATTCACATCTAAGAGCTCAGTTTTGTAATATAACACTGAGTATTTCTGAATTCTAATTATTTAAGCTTATGGGAAAAAAAAACACAAATTAAGGACCTTGACAAAAATCTAGTGTGCCACAGAAGGCTATGCAAATGAAAGCAAAAAAAAAAAAAAGCAGAATCATCATAGAGAATATCAATGTATTTTACAGCTTCTTCTCTAGTGCCATCTTGCTACTAAATAATTCCCCTTGTGGCAAAAGACTTAATGTAAAGGAGCACGTGCCATCTGTCATTCAGCTTATTTTTCTATAAAAATGGTAACATTTTAGTAACCAATACCATTATCTCTTAAAAATCCATGCATTTGTTATTGAGGCAATTTATATACTGTTCCAAAAATAAATGTGTAAAAAAATGCTACAGTTTTTCCTTCAATTATTGTATCTTGGTACTATCAACACAAAGGTACGAAGGCAATAAACTTATTATTTCATAAGAAATTTAAAGTATTTTTGTGCATAGCTGCTCATTTAAATAAGTGAACTTTATGCTGCTAAGAAACACGATTAATATACCAGAAAAGAAGGTTAAAAGAAGGTCAGTGATATAGAACAATGGTTCTTAACACAACTTGCATCTCAGCCTCCAGCTTGAAGCATAATGTTCATTCCTCATAGTCTGCAGTGCTAAATAACATTGTAACTAGATGCAGAAGACAAGAATCATTCGACATTATCTACCCTTGATCTTTACACAAAATTCCCATGACATCCATAGAACTTCCACAGCTGTACAAACCAGAATAAGGTCCACGGCAAACACAGCTTTCAGGATTTGCTCTTCAATAAATATCACAAAGTGAAAGAGAGACAGCAAATGTTAACTCTTTATTTGTTTTAACATATAAAGGTTATATGAAACAATTGAAACAATTTTTATTTATGAAACAATTGTTTTAGAGCCATCTTGTGGGGAAAACAAGCAATTTAAAACAATATTTAGAACAATACTTGTACTTTGATAGGTTTTCTACCAAAAAGATCAGTATTAGCATGACATCTTCTAGTACTCTTTTAAAAAAATAAATCTCAGGCACACTGTAAACTTTATACATTGTTTAATCCCCTAGAACATGAAGGAAGTGCCTTTATGAACAATCACGTGTTAAAAGATTAGTTCTAGATAGAAAAAATATATATCATTATGTTGAAGAATGCTTTTAGGCCAGATTTTATTCAAACTCCACCCAACTACAGCCCACAAAAATAGCACAAAAACCCCGACAAGGTGAGCCTTCTTTCAGAGCCCTCTTGAATAAATTGGATAGAATTATTCAATCTAACTAAACTGAGATTAAAACAAAGCAAAATAAATCTAAACATATTAGTAGATTTAGCACTCAAACCCAAAAAGTTTTCATTCTTAAACATCCTTAGCATTTCTGATTTAAAGCTTTGGTAATATGTGCAAGTTCTGAAGAAGTTTACACCAGTTGTTTATAAAGAAATCATTACATGACAGTTTTCTGTTTGTATACACTTAAGTAAAATACAGCCTTGGACAGTCAATTTCAGTATAATCAAGTCATGATGCAGACTTCAGCTACCTAGGGCAATCAAACATCATCTGCTGCTTGATTTATGTGTCTTGTCTATGAAGCAAAGTACTTAATTTTTTTCCTAGAGAACAAAAGCACACATGTAGTTCACATATCTTACTCAGTTTTAACTTATGCCCTAATTCATTTACATAGAACATTAAAGGGTAGCACATCACATTTACCCAATACATTACTATCTTCTATTAATACAAAAGTAAAACAGGACATCACAGAACACTTGCAAAGCACACAATCAAGAGGCATCACAGAAATACGCATTTTTTGGAGCTCTTACAATCCGTGTATAGTATGGACTAGCAGGCACCTCTGTTAATTCTTTTTTTAAATAAATAAAGAAATTTGACAACAAAAGGATGCTATGGTACCCAAAACCTCAGACAGCTGTCACTAAACAGAATACACTGGTACCCAGACATATAACCAGACAATTTTGCTAAGGCCAACACGACTATATAAATTTTTATTTTAAGAATCCTACCAAACTTTGAGCAAAAGAAGGTGTACATGTGCGCTTATAGCTTTCCATCCTCTTTAAAGACAGTGATAACTGCTTCCCCCACGCCTGCTCTAAACTTTGGAAAGAAGCCCCGACTCAGGGGCGCTAGCCTTAATGAGATTTTGGATTTCCTTGAATTTTGGATGCTCTTTATCAGCTACCAGCTGCAGCAATATCGCTTCGCTAGTAGTAACTATAATTCCAGTACGAGCAAGACGCTGAAAAAGAAAAGAGCAGAAAGGAAATAATGTAAGACATTTGCAAGTATGAATGAATATACAATTCATAAAGAAGATGGATAGCATTTTTAAAAACATTTCCTATTAACAAAAACACTGCCAAATCCATTCCAGCCTTTCTTAGAGGTATCATTTATAAAGCCAGGATGAAAATTGACTGGGTTTAGACCTTCCTAAGGCTGCCTTGGATTACAAATAAGGCTTTCTACATAAAGTGGATACTTTCCCCAAGTCAGATTTAATATGCAGCAGCCCCACATATCTTAATAGCAACCCTTTCCCCTTGCATGGTCCAGAAGACAGCTTTCTTCACTCTCATGCAGATTTGAAAGGCCTAGGGAAAAATAAAATAGCAAGGTCCAACCTAACAGCATTAAGCAAGAAATTATAACACTTCCTCATTCAGTCCTTGTTATGTACCACTGCTTCAACAGAGTGCACTAGTAGCAATAATCTCTGAAGACAGAAGGAAAATCTCTTCTACAGACATTATAAATCATACTGGCACAACAGCAGCCTTTTTAAGTCTGTTTCATTACGGACTAAGTAATTCCAGAGTTAGTTCTCACAGGCTGCAGAATAAAATGCACAGCTGCACAGAAAGCAAAATCAAAAGTGTTCCGCTAGATCTTTTAAGTGTGCTACTCAACAGGGCTTGGGTTTCATGCAGCCCAAGGCACACGACTAACTGTAAAGTAATTGGACTTTTAAAACTGTGGTTGCTGCTTACATAGCAGTTATCTTCAGCAAACACTGACCAACCCTTGCCCACCATCACCTTCCCAGCCATTGTACACATGCTTTGGCAGTATAGTCAGCTTTCCCTCCATCATCCTCTACTCAGCTGCATGCTCGACCAAATCTAATGGTATCCTGAATGAGCCAAGGGAGGGCACATGTGGCAAAGAACAGAGACACATAGAGATAGGTTTCAATTATAATCACTAAAGCAAAGAGAAGTGCCAAACTTTCTAGTTGTTCAATTACAAAGCAACTGATGGGGGAAAGCAATTAATATTAAGAGACCAACCAGTAAAGTATATGTAACTACAGTCTACATAACAACAAACTAACAAGGCTGGATTTACTAAAGTCAGTGCTTCCTGCTTGCCATGACAGCAGCAAGCCTTGCAATATTCTTGAGCTGAAAGCAGCTACTTTCTTCAGCTCTCCTACCCTCTGCAACCATAGCGGTTAATCCTCACACGTATACAAAAAGAAGAAAAATAGGAATATTAAAATGAAACATTATGGCAATGTTTTTAACATAAGCTTCTCCTAGAATACAAATGATTTGCTTTTAACTAGTATGGACAGGAAAAAAAAACTAGAGTTAAAAAATCACTGCCATCTGTGAAATGTTGATTGAAAAGAGAAAACATACCATAACATGTCAAAGAGACTCACATTGGCTTATACCTCTTCAAGGACTATACACAATTCACAGATTTCAGATTAGCAGAAATTGAGATGCATTTGCTAAGCATATTGGACGATTTCCAAGGAAATTACAAGTTTTCTTAGAATGCTGTCTTTGAGAAGGAAAGTATCAACGGTATGTTGCATTCACACTACAGAAACAAGTAGAAGAGACGAATAACGAAAAGAAAGGAGCAGACTAGGCTGTCTCAATCTGAGACCAAGCATTTGACACCAGACACCTTCAGATAGGGCAGAAATTCAGAACAGTGACAGCCTTGAACTGCTGGGCTGCGTTATTTCATCAATGAAAATTTCGAGAGTTTTTGCATTCTGAAGATTTTTTTAACTGCAAGTTTTTGCCTGCTGTCATTTTTAAGCACACAACAGAAGTGGAGACAACCTGTTATCCAGGCAGACATGAAAGCTTTCATTATCATTAAGTCAAATTGCACTTCCTACTGCACCCGCTCAGATATTTGCATATTAATCACCAGCACAATCAAAACATATGCTGTGTGGTGGGAAATGCGGAGAACTGAAGGGGCAGGTGGGACCAGATGGGACGTACTTGAGGTTGTTGAGAAAGCTAGTTGTTATCACTGCAAGGTCACTCTTTATTATTCTTGAAAAGTCACTGTGAATAGAGAAAGGCTGTGCTACTGTGAAAAGGCAAATATTACACCCATCTTCCCAGAAAAGTAAGGAAAAAGATCCAGGAACCCTGACCAATAAAATCCACCTCAGCTCACCAGTTATGGTGCAAGTTTGCCCAAGTCACAAAGTTAGACTCACTCATTAAAAGAGTGTGACTAGGACCTATGAGCTCTACGGTGAAACTAAAGCAGGATTACCCAATACTTTGTTATGTTGCCCACTTCCCTAAGAAATGTAATGCCACAGAGAATCGGGATTAAGGACATGTCCAATACATATGTCCTTTTCTCCTGGTCTCCTCCTCCCAAGCATGCCCATCTCTTGCTTGCTCTAGCCCACATCCCTTAGTAGCATTTTTAAGTGAGGCTCTGTAAGACAAAAGGAGGACACTATTGGTATGTGCTGCCATGCACCACAGAGAAGGTGTTACTGCTGGCTCAACACTGCAGGGCAGAAAGTGTTTGCTGAATCATACTGTAATGACTGACAAGGAGCACTGCAAAACACTTTCCTTTGCCTAGACAGAAAGCATGGCACAGGCATACTAAAAAGTTACCTAAAACTGACCAATTTACAGTTTTTGCAAGCAATCACATTTTTAAGATTAATACCTTTTTGACTAGAAAGAAAAGCAAAGCTAGATAGTCACCATTTTAACCTTTATTACATTGGCCCAACTTCTATGCTTACAGAGCAGTATAAGTTATAAATGTACAGAAACATACACAATAAGGCAAACAGATTTCAGGTCTTCTATATTTGTTTTGTCTCCTACTGGTGCTGCACCACATTGATTTGGGAAGTCCATGACTTCAGTCATTCCTGCACTCTGTATGTGTCCTTACACTCTATGTGACAGCTGACATTAGGTTTCCATTTAATCAAAGTCACAGGTTTCATCAATCACTATATGCCGGGGATTTCTCTCTAGCCTTTAAGAAATTAAGTCTTCTCAAAATCTATGAAAAAGTGTAACACACTGTGATTATTATTAGTTTCTATTTCCACATAATTGTTGGACCCGAGGCAAAAATTGCAATACTTAATGTATATCTCAGTTTTTTACTTCCAACATTGATGCCTGTAGGCAAGTTAAGAGTACACCATCAAAAAATCATTTGCATGAATTTGCTATATGTGCTTTTAAATCTTCTTGTTACATTTATCTCCACTTTCTCAACATTTAGTTAGACTAAGCTCCTAAAAGCAGGGGGGAGGGGAATCTTTATTATAATCACAGTCTTGTGATTAAGCTTTAATTTGTACAGACAAGAAAAAGCAGAGGGAGGGAGACATGCAATAAGGAGCTTTGAACAGGATCACTTACAATATTTCATTGCATTTCAAGAATTTCAACAAACACTCTTTGGAACAACAAAGCCAAAAGCTTTACAGCACTTCTACTCTACTGTACAGATAACACTGCATAAAGGGATATGCTAAACTGCTAATATTTATATAGAGTAATCTGTATTGTATGAAACAATGACTTTTAAATTCCAAACATCCCAAAATGGGTTATGTATATTAAATCATAATTTAAGGAGAAAAAAAAAGGGCAGTAACTATTCTCCATCTTCGATGTTAAGAACCAGAGCACTCACCTCTTCTCAAATCTACATTTATCCACTGCTTTGTCCCGAGAAATTCCTTGTTAGCTTGCTTAATAAGCAGGGAACTTAACATACAAACCCAAGGTGAAGAAAGCCTTGACTCGAAAACTTACCTCAAGAGCAAACATTCTGTCCATCATACTTCTTGATGAGGTGGCGTCAGCTACAATATGAACTTCCAAACCTCTGCCAATTAATTCCAATGCTGTTTGCTGGATGCAGACATGAGTCTACAGGGGAGAAGTCAAAGGCAAAAAAGCCGCCGACAAACCATTATTATAAAATGAAATTAACACAATCACAAATTAGAGTACATAATTAATTAGAGTTCAAATACATATTTTTCTACTTCTGGCATTACTAGCGAACTCAATACGCATTTTACATGCCAGCTAAGATTGAAACAAGTGTCTATAGTTTATAAGTATCCCATTTCAAATTGTATTATAATATTAAACACAACACAAAAATAATTTATTCTGAGCTCTAAGTAATATTAATTGAGTTGTTTTTTTTAATTACAGAAAGCGATGCCCCCTTTGAGGGCCAACAGACATTACCACAAACCAGTATAAGAATGGCAAGGCACCTACTTCTACTCCAAACAGGACAATACTGCGGACTCCAGGGATCTCTGCTAATGCTGCTTCAACTTCTGGCAACACCATTGAAAATTTTGTCTTGGGAAGCACAAGTTTAGCTCCTGTTAAATCAATTTCTTGCACAGTGCTGCCAAGACCTTTGGGATACTGTTCAGTGACAATAACTGGAATTCCCAAGAGCCGTGCACCTTGGAGCTGCAAGGAGACAGAGAGGAAAACATACCAAAAAGAATTATTGAAGAACAGTAATAACAAACACGTTGTTATTACCTGATAGTACATAATCATTAGACTGTGTGTATGTAAAATAATAGTTTACAATGTATGATCAAAACTCAGTACAAGGGAAAAAAAAGCAAACATACCAGTCGTTGGCCCACGCTGATGATATCACCAAAATACTTGATGGCAGGCCGGAACCGCTCTTGCATATCACAACAGAAGAAAACGGTGCTTGACGGTGTCAGGTTGCCCAAAGTAGTAATCTGAAAAAAGAAATAAAGATGTTTTCTATGGCAGTGGAGACCCTTTCAGAAAAGCAGCAGAATGAGAAAGTCTGCAATACCTCTGCTAGATAATGGATTTCTGTTACTTCAAATTTAAATGGGAGAAAAGTTTTTCAAGCCTGATTTTGATATGTTTCTAAATTTGAATGAATAGTGGATACTGAACAGTATGGATCGTCATCAATATGTAATCAAGATTTTATTAGGTGGGATGCACAACATAAATGTACATGGAAATTCCTGAACCCTGAAGGGGACAGAGTAACATACTGCCTAAAGTAGAGCAGAAAAAAAAGAAAGAAAAAGCACCAAAAGCAAAGTTACATTCTTCAAACTCATTTTTAAATCCACAACTCTTGGAACTGATATAGAATCAAGAAAAATTAAAGTTAAAATAAATTCAGACTCCCACTTGCTTTCAAATATTGTATGTACACATATTTTCAATATTTCCATTGTAGTCAGTTTTTGTGATTATGTCATAGTACAAGTCTGATGACATGTTATAGCACAAGTCTGATGAAAGTCCAAAAGCTAGAATGAAAGCGAGAAGACTGCAAATATTAGAAACTGAACTGAATACATTTTAATAAAAAAAGTAATCTAGAGTTTCTCTCATACAGTCTACTAAGCAGGGTAGATGGGAGGTGATAAGAAAAAGAAATCAAATACTTCATTTTCTTACACTTTTTGTATTTGTATAAATAAATTACTTGCACTACCTGTAGAAGTGAAGTATAGGGCTTCTGATAGAAGCTACAGAGAAAGAAAAGAGCTATATATTGTCATTTAGTTGTAAGGCAACTCAAGAGAAATTACACCCATTCAGGAGCTTTTCAGCAGACAGATAAATTGAACTGAATAAAGAGCTTCTGAGAAGTACCCATTAATTATATACACTTCATTTTCTGCAAACTGAGGTTGTACTGTTTTAAACTAAAACAAAATTACAAAATCTGTAAAAGAAGGTATTTCAGAAGAGTGCAAATGTATTGGGTTTATGTGACAAGGTTTTAGTAGTGAGGGGAGGCTGTAAGGGTGGCTTTTGTGACAAGATGCCAGAAGCAGCCCCACATCAAGAGAGCGCTATAATGCCAACTGAATCCAAGACAGATCTGCTACATCGATGTTGGTGACACCTCTATAACATATTTAAGAAAGGGCAAAAAAATGCACTGTGCAACAGCAGCTGTGAGAAAGGAGTGAGAATATGTGGGAGAAATAGCCCTGAAGACATTAAGGTCAGAGCAGAAGCAGGGACAGGAAGTGCCCCAAGTGCTGGAACTGAGACTCCCCTGCAGCCCACAGTGCAGACCAAGGCTGCTGTTCCCCTGCAGCCCATGCGGGTCCACAGCGGAGTAGAGATCACCTGCAGCCTGTGGAGGACCCCACAGCAGAGCCTGGCAGAAAGCTGTGACTCTGGAGAGGCCACGCTGAAGCAGTCTCCCAGCACAACCTGTGACTCTGTGGAGAGGAGACCATGCTGGAGCATGCTTGTCAAGGACTGCAGCCTGAGGGAAGGACGCACATTTGGGAAGTTCAAGACACACTATCTCCCGTGGGAGTGACCCCACTCTGGGGCAGGGGAAGAATGTGAGAAGAATGAGTGGCAGAGGCAAAGTGCTATGAACTGACCACAACCCCCAATCCCCATCCCTCTGTGTTGAATGAAGGGAGGAGGTAGAGAAGCTGGAAGTAGAGCTAATCCTGAGCAGAAGTGAGGGATGGGGAAGAGGTGTTTTTACATTTGCTCTTATTTCTGATTATTCTACTCTGTCATTGATTGGCACTATATTAAACTGATTTCCTCAAGTCTGCTTTATCCATGATGGTAATCAGCAAGTGATACCTCCCTACCCTTATCTTGATGCACAAGCTTCTTATAATATTTTCTCCCCTTTGTCCTATCAAGGACAAGTGATAGAGCAGCTTGGTGGGCACCTGATGGCCAGCCAAGGTCAACCACCACAAAGGAACTGGGAATCCACAAATATTAGTTCCAAAACTTTCACTTAATTCACCACATCTCTTGAGTAAAATGCTGCTGATCTCAATTCCCAAGGCTGAAAAACTACAGTAATGGCCATGCTTAAACATACACAATGGCCTGTTCAAACTGTTGGGAAAATTACTTGTGTGTTAACAATAGTAAATGCTAAATTCCCTCACTTCTCAGATTCACTACACCACTACTGCTAAAGCAGCAAACCTTCCTACACATGGTTCCTCCAGTCCTCATGAGCCAAACAGCAACACTATTATTAATAATTATTAATACAAGCAGTTACAGAGGCAAATGCAGTAACAACCACAGTGAAGACGCTGTAACACTGGGCTCACTGATGCCACAGGAAGACAGTAGAGCATCACAATAGGCATTAGGGAAATCTTTTTCACTAGGAAGATACAGCTCCACTGAAAAAGGTTACCATGGTTGTGAGATCTCCATCCTTGGAGACTTTTAGCATTCAGCAACACAGCAGCTGATTTGATCATGGGGTTTGGGAAGGCAGCCTCTAGATATTTTTCCCAAATAACAATTCTTGCAACTCTACACCAGGTAATAAAGGAGACCTGGGACCAGGAATGATTGGACACAAAATTAAATAACTGCTTTGTTCTTGAATACCATACATCTACATGCTTGAACAATGCAAAAAGCGGTTGGCAGGCAATATTAATGTACAATTCAACACCACAGGGAGCACTTACTGTGATCCATTCCAGCTCTGGCATTTACTACCACCACAGAAGTCAATCACAACAATTCACTTTCCTACTGCTCAGCAATAAAAACAGAATCATTGGAATAGATAATATTTATAAGTGTGGTTCCTGCTCATAAAATACGTCATTTTGTCTTGGCATTTATATGACAAGCAAAGATTATTATTTTCTTCTATATATCTTTCCATCACATTAAAAGCTGTGCATGGGGAGGTTTAGGTTGGACATTAGGAAGGATTTCTTCACAGAAGGGGTGATTAGATACTAGAATGGGCTGCCCAGGGAAGTGCTGGAGTTGCTGTCACTGAAAGCGTTTAAGGGAAAGACTCGATGTAACACTTAGAGCCATGATCTAGCTGGCAGGGCAGTGTTCAGCCATAGGCTGGAATAGATCTCAGAGGTCTTTCAGAATCAAATTGAATCTGTGATTCTGTAATTTTTTAAGATCTTTTTTGAACTACCACAAACCATCATGGACTGTAGAATGATCTACGTGAAGTTTATCTTCTGCCTTGGTGTACACCTTCCTCTGACAATGCAGCAGATGACACCACCATCCTTAGCAGAGGAACAAATGTGAATAGACTAGGAAGGTCTTCAAGAAGCTACATAGTCTGCTCCTACAGAAGGATCAAACAAACACAAATATTCTTCACAGATAATCACCTGGAATGACCCATCAGTAATAGAACTCTTATCAAACCCATCCCACAGCTCTGTCACCTTTCCCTTTCAGTGTTTTCTCATCCACAGCTCCTTTGCTCCTATTTAAGAGTGTTATTTCCAGTTATGTCCACAGTGAATTTGAAACACAAGAACATTACCATCCTCCTTCACATGGATAACCATGTGCAAAACCTACTATCAGACCTCAAGACTCAGACCTGGTCTCCCTTTAGGCCTTCCCCTCCCTTTCCTTATTCTAAAACATATCTAATGCTTTTAGTATTTCTTCCTACAATTCAAATAGTTTTCATGGTTCTCCTTGGGGTAGTTTTCAAATTGCAGTCTGGAGTGAGACACTCAATGCTACTATCACAGCAGTGTTTCTCTGCCCATACCCATACCACATCACTGCACTATGAGAGCCTCAAATAGCAGCCAATTCACAGCTCTTTCAGGCCGTTTATTTTGTACTCTCCAGTACACTATTTGCTCTTTTCATAATTGATGATACTTAGACTCCTGAGGTGCATTTTAGACTTAAAAATCATCCCTTGAACTCTCCCTCATCTTTTATTTGTGTAGCTGATTATTTCTATATTGCTACTTCCATTTTGAAGTGCATCTTATTGTACCCTGCTTCTCCAACTTGTACTTTAAAACCTGAATTCCGCTCCCTCAGATGCTTGCTGTTCCTTCCACCCTGGGATCTTCTGCAAAAATAGTATTTGCCCTAAGTTTCATCAAGGACAAGGACAACGGAATAATTAAAAACAGTGGATTTGGAAGCCATTTTATAGAGCACAATTCAATTTTATTCTGATTTGACAGTGAAGTGTAGAAGAAAACTGACTGTCTTTCTAGCCAGGGAGTATCCTCATGATAGACTTCCGCCAAATCTCATATGTTTATGTCAAAGTCACAGTGAGCTGGAGCAAAAGCATTATATCTGCTTTTCTTTATTGTCAAGTTGGTTTCATATGATTTAATTTATGCCTTCAGATTCATACCAGCAGCACTCTAAAATAAAGTTATGTCAACTGTATGTTTGCTAAATAAAAGCTTTTACAAAATCTAAGACAAATAATTCATGTATGGATTTTCATATTTATTTCTGATTAACTTGCAGTCTGAACTGGGGCAAAACAAGAAGAAACTGGAAGAAATAGGTGCTAGGATCAAAGAGTCAACACCTGCTTGTGTTACCTGGAAGAGCAGATATGAGAAGAACAGAGAGCAGCAGAAAGCAGTTTGAAATTAAGCTTCATAAAGAGAAGTTAACGCAGCTGATTAATAAATTCATGGAAGTATTTCCTACATATAAAGGAAAGGTTTAATTTACTGTTTCTTCAGTGTGCCACATAAATTCTACTTGCTTTCAATGCCATCCTTCCCTTCTACAATGACATTCAGTCAGGGACATGTAACACCTCCACATCTCCTGACAGTGAAAATCATCCCAGTGTCACATCCCAATCTGGGGTGAGAGCAAAAGTACACATAAACATCAAACCCTGGGCTGGCACATCAACACCTGTTTCATTACACTGTGCAAAGAGGCAGGCTGGGCAAGGATTGTGAGCCACTGCAGCCGCACAGTACGTGCCCAAATGCACCTTGAATACAACATCTACTCAGACACAATAACATTAGACAACTTGAAATCAAAAGAAAAGTTAAAAAAAAAAAAAAAATCAAAACCCAAACAACCTGAAGTTCCCCTCAAGAGTATATAAGCATTTCAACTTGTTACACTTCATCTCTCATAGTTAGGATTTTCTGTCCTCCAGCTGAAGGTTATCCACAGCACAACCAGAATAGGTACATTAAATGGACATGTAACCTGATGCAGCTCTTTTACCCAGCTAAAGAAGTCATCTGTAGGACCTTGTCCAGACCAGGATTTAAAAGTACGCTGTCGCAAGTTATATACAGCTTTAAATCCTACTCTAGAAAAGACCTAGACATAAAAGAAGAGGTGATTTTTCATATCTATTTCACCTCTGCTGATAATTATTAATCAGACAAAATGTGATTACGATGAAGTACTATAATTACAGGTTCAGCTTTACAAAAAATATTCACATATACTGGCTTTTTATCTGTACTTTCCCTGTTCAAATATCAGAAAATCACAATACATATGAAATGAAATTTTCTCACTGTATTTGTAATGAACAAGAAACTGGAAACAAAGAAATAATCTCATTTGACATCACTAGTCACCTCATAAATCTCATGCCAAGGGCACCCACTAAAAGGGAAAACTGGAGGATGTTGCAGCTTTGGTATTTCAAGAATGGCATAAAAAAGACAAAGACAGAAAGAAGCTATCATCTTTTGGTCTCCTGTATTTCTAAAAGGAAACCTGTAATATTCAGTTGTACTTTGCAGACTATTTTTCAAAGGAAAAACATTGAATAACTTCAGTTTAATGTATTTCAAGAGAAAAACAGCTTACAAGTGTTTCAATTTACAAACATAAATATTTATCTTATGCTAAGCCAATGTGCATGCTTTTATATGCAATTCAGCATTTAAAAATGACAGATTTAGTTTTAAAAGCACGTGATATTCCTATAACCAATGTAGTATAAAAGTCATCAGTAAAATTTAAAATTATTAAAATGTTTCCTTCAGAGTAAAGATACACAAATAAGGAGTCTGGATTTGGGGAAAAAATCCTCTTCCAATATTTTCTGTCCTTTTCTCCCCTTCTTTACGGTTCTACATGCCATTTTAAAAAAAATTTATTTAGGAACGTACCGATGTATCCAAATTTATAATTGCCCCCCCCAAAAAACCCCATATAATATCTCTGCAATAACTTTGGCTTTTCCCAGTCTTCAGAAAATGGACTTAGGTTCCTGAGTTACTGTTAATTCTAGTTCCAAACATCTGAACATGGCAATATCAGGTACGTGCAATGACAGTGAAAATCTATATATAAATAATGCTATTTTATTTACCTTACCATTCAGCAACAGTTGACTATCATTCTGCAAGCAGCTTTTCTCAACAAAGATATACTTGAGACATCAACCTGCCTCAAAAAACCATCCTGAAGTAGACGTGATTTATGCAATGATGTCAGTAATAATTTTACCCTTTTGGCTTCAGTATCTTGAGGTTTACCAGTCTGCAAACACAGAGCACAAGTACTGCTGAGGAGAAGTCACCTTGAAGTTATGACAGCAACTGTGAAATAGCCTGTCTTGGTTACATATTTGAAAGCTGCCTGAACTCCTCTATTACACAGCTGTAATGTGCATATAGCTGTCTTTCCTTTGGCTATCACCAAACTGTTTTTCTTTACTTCTCCAGAGGCAGCTACAATATTACACAATAATTTTTGTAGCACTATTTAACTGTATTTAGAGGAGATTAAAGTGGTCCCACATTTCCCCATCTAAACTATAAATATCATTCTGTTAAAAGAATTTTTAAAATACTTAAAACTTATGAAAAGCAGATGCCTCCTTTCAGCTTGTACTCAGCCCCTCCAGTTGGGAAAGGCCTGAGGAAATGTCCTTCTTCACTGCAAGTCTGTGGTTGAGGAGATTCGAGTTGAGGAGCCAGGCAGAACATCAGAGTTTAGTGCACCCTACCAGCCTGCCTAACACTGCAGGGCCATTTTTGGGTTGTTTTGTGTCAGAACACCCAAACCAAACAAATGTACATGTAAGAGGACAGCACAAATGAATAAAACAACTGGAGAGCAAACGTCCATGTACAGATCAAGCCTTGAACTGAGTTCATGAAGTGGCTTTCCAAGGGCAGCATATGGAAATTTCTCCATGAGATTACTGCCCTCCTCAGCTGCAGGGACAGGAAATTGAAACAGCCCAGTCAAACATCATTTGGTGCTGATACTTCTTGAGCTATTCTAACAAAAGGCATACTCCTATGACTGGGCTGCACAGGAATCAAAACAGAAGGATAGCATTCCAGAGCTTAGGGGACTAGCTGCCCTAAAGGGTAAAATGCTACCCCTACTTAAATGCATACATATACTTCCTAAAACATGCATATAAAAACACTGAAATTATTGTCTAGGAATACAGATGCTAGTATCTGCAAATTTTAATTTAAAAAATATTTTTCTAAATATGCAAGTCTAATCACATCAGTGAACACAAGTTGTCCCACTTGAAACATACATTCAAAACAGTGATTCAACCAACTCTGCCACACACAGAGTTGACAAATCAATGTTGTGTATAGCTGCAGATAAAACATCAGGGAGGGAGGGAGGGAACAAGGAAGGGATGGACAGATGGAGAGAGGAGGGAAGGAAAAAAGGGCACATAATAGTGGCAATGCCCAAATGAAAATACAGAAAGTATAACACTCCCGTCAGTAAGTCCTAAAGGTCTTAAAAAGCACAACTGTGTCTATATCATACCAAATGTTCCTCAAACAAGTGATCTCTGAGCACCTGTCTCTGCCTTAAGGCAAGATGACTGACATCATTATGATGTCTCAGTTGAGATGTCTTCAGCTCATTCACAGCTGCTGAAATGTATCAAGGAATAACCCACAAGTACCATCCTTTTCATATCAACAGCTGCTATTGTCACAGAACTGCAACAGTGTTGGTGTAAGTAGGCAAACAAATAGGAAATAATGCACAAAATACTGGTTCGTCCTGAATCCCTGCAGTCAAAGCTGTTTAGTGCATTTGCACCCTGGGAGTGATGTATCCTTTTGTCTCAATACTGACATTTATTCCAAGACATAGGTCCTGCTACAAATGCTTGGGTTACATTTACAGTTTCAGTGCACAAGTCATCTGCAAGAGAGTCTTTGCAGAGTAGTGATCTGCACGGACAAATAAGAAACAAAATTCTGACCTGCAACACTGTTACATGCACACATTACACAAATCCTGTTTTTAAAATCCTTGCTTTAGTTAATGCCAACTCTTTTTCAAGTTGGAAAGACTGTCTCTTCCCATTTTTGTGGTTGGGCCCCCATAAATTCTGTTTACAACACAGAAACAGAAGCATTTTGAACTGAATATGATAAGTGTACAGTTAATAAATTATAAAGTAAGTTATTAAACTAGTTTGCTCTTCTTAACTGCTCTTCCTATATATAAAGAAAAGAACAAGATTCCAAAGGCATCGTTGATGTACAGTGTAAACAAACAGGCCACCTCAAGAGTTTATGGGTACAAGGCACTATGATTAAGCATGCTGTTTACAAACAGCATGAATTAGCCATTTCTGGAAAAATTAACAGAAGACAAGCCATGTTTCAGCTTTTATGATATCGCTTTTCCAACTTCTTAAAAATGTTGGCTAGACAAGCTAAAACTTCTTAATCATAAATTAAAAAAGAATGTTCTGAATGAAAACCAAAATGATGTGGAGTTTACTACCGGGGTTTGTTTTGGTTTCTTTTTTTTTAAAAGTTGAATTCTTGGATACTGGAGAAAGGAAGAAGCAACGGGTTTCGAGTGGATATATTACAGCACAAGTTGCACCAATCTCCAGTGAGCATGAAGGTATCTTCATATGAAAGCATCTGTAACTGCACCTATCTGCCAGTGTGGCTTCCTGGTTTGCGGCTACAGAACTACCTAGTTATACATCTGTAAATTGGAAAGGGCTTTTTGAGGCAAAGAGGGATACAGAGGTCCTGACGACCTACAAGCCAAGATACCGAGCTCTGGCAGAGCCCACTTTACCGGCATCCTTTCCACCTTGCAGCATTACCTCAGCTTGAGGCCGGATAGCACCAGCCGCCAGATTTAACGGAGAGCATTGATCACTTCAGCGACGTGATTTGTTTTCCCGTCCATGACGCCAAGTAAGTTCTGGCTCGCTGCAGGCAAAGCCTGGTTACCACACGCGTGTGGCGCAAAGCGCACCTGCCTCCCTGACTTAGAAGAACAAAAGCTTCCAGGGACAAACAAGTCAGCGCGGGCTGTGGGAGCTGTGCCCACGGTCCCAGCCCGCTCCAGGATCCCCCGCTTCTCCCGGAAGGGGCCAGGGGGTGCCCTGGCAGGACGGGCCGGCTGCCCGCCCTCACACGCACCTGTGGCGGCCGGAGCTGCCGCGCCGCTGGGTCTCACCTGGATCTGCAGCGGGACCAGGCGCACCTTGCAGCGCTCGTTGACCAGGAAGCCCTTCGGCAGGTCGATGTACTGGCTCCACTCCTCGGCGAAGAGCTGCACCACGAACTTACGGTGCATGTCTATCTGGTCCCCGTACAGGCTGAGGAACTTCTGGATCAGCAGCTCGTAGCCGGCGCCGTGGGGCACACTGGAGGGCCGCGCGAAAACCGAGAAGCAGAACAGGACG
>VZTX01020297.1:0-139996 GCA_013400915.1 Pardalotus punctatus
GTGCGGGCGCCCCAAGCGCTCCGTGAGGGCCGCCCCGGCGCCGGCGCCACCGTCCCGGCCCCACCACACCCCGCCCGTCACTCCGCGGGTTCCCGGGCCCGGGCCGCCGCAGCGGGATGGCGACGGGGCTGCTGGACCTGGTGCACTTGACAACCTGGGCCGTGTGTGCCGTGATCAAGCTGCCGCAGCTGATGGCGGTGCTGAGGGCCGGCTCGGCGTCCGGACTCAGCGTGGGCAGCCTCCTCCTGGAGCTGGCCGGGTAAGGCGGCGGGGGCACACGGGGACTGCCGCGGGAGCAGCCGCTGGGGCCGCGGGTCCCCTCGGCCGGGGGTGCGGGGCCCGGGGCTGCGACAGCCGGGGATTAATTCCTTCCTCCGCAGCTCAGTTCAGGCGTGAGGGTGCGCTGAGGGGCGGCCTGGGGGCGGCGAGCAGCCCCCGCTCCCTCACAACGCCCCGTTCGCAGCTCAGCACCAGCCCCGCCAGACGAGCCCACAGAGCCTTTCGGGAAGGAGCTTCCTGTTTTAGTGATTCCGCGCTGCCATTTAAAGGGAAACTCGGCTTTTTTAACTTGCCCCAAACCATCCCGCGCCGCCCTTGTCACGGGATACAGCATCTGCAGAGGGTGTAAGCCGTGTGTTCGGGTTATTCAGTGGCCCCTGTGCCGTGTGGTGCAGGTAATTGTACTCGTCAGACAGGCTTCCCTCACCCGAATCAGTAAGACTTAAATAATTCCTTAAGAAAATTACAAGCCGTATCAAACTCCAAAGACTTGTGAGCCTGTAATAAGCTTACATGGGCTAGGCTTATTAAATCTTACTTAAAGAGGATTGTATGAAATGACAAATAAATAAAGTCCGTGTGTGCACGTTCAGGTGTGGGTACAAGTGAGAGGAGATACCTTGAAGAGCCCTGTGTTGTCCGAACGGAGGGATGGAGGTGGGCCGAACATCCAGCCGGATGGCTGCTAGCTCCCTGCACCAAGCTAGAAAAAGGGTTTTTAGTCAGAAAAACCCGCTCAGATAAACGGCGTGGTGTTTCTGAACGTGTGTGTGCCGTGTCTCCAGGCAGGGCCACAGCTCAGGTGTACGGACACCTCTCCAGTGCACCTGTGCAGAATCCCCTCAGCCTCCGCGGCGGCCGCTCCCCGCCCGCCTCTCCCCACAGCACTGATCTTCTGCTGTTGCTCTTTACCCTTAACACACCCCACAGTAAATGAAGTACATTTGAGTTCCAGCAGGTATTAAGCCACCCCACAGCCCCAGCCAGAAAGCAGTGGCAGCACTTTAAAATCCTTTGTGTGCGTTGGTGTGCATTAGAAAGGCTTTGTAAGTAATGTTTGAGATGAGCATGGAGGAGCAAATATCTCTTCAGCACTTGTGTGAGAACCACTGTACCCACACCACTTCAGGTTCTGGTCTTCTCTGAAACATTTATTGTGACTGTTTGTAAATTCAGTAGACTATTTATCCTTCTACCTTGCAAGACCTTGAATCCAGTTGCAAGGAGTTTTGTGACTAGTAGCACGGGCTGGGATGGTTCTGTGGAATCAACATAGTGACCAGGCAGAGGAGAGACCCAGAAACATGGTGCTGATGGCTAGGAGTCTAATTTGACTATATATCAAATAGCACTTCTAAGAAGATCTGATATTTAAATTCTGAATACTGTAAAAACCAGTTTCTTATGAGACAGGCTGTTTCTTTTGCCATTTTTTTACACCAGAAACCATAAATTTTTTCTTGCATATAACTGCCCTAGGAATCCTTTCTGTTTTCTGTACAGCTTTGAATTTTTTTTCTAACCCCATGGAATTGCAGCAGAGTTGGAAGTACAGAAAACATTGTAAAAGTTCAATTCCTTTCAGATACTATATTGTGGAATGGCAGGAAGGAAAACTGGCATTGTTTGGTGCACTTAGGCTCTCAGTCTGACCAGTAGAGCTACACTGGGCAATCTCATAACTTGGAAGACATTTTCTACCCCTGTAAAACTTGCTTAATGTATAAGTTGAACTACAGACATAAATAAAGAAATCAGAATTAACCCAGAGGTGCCAATGCTTTTAGAAAGACAAGGTTATCTCCTAGGTCTGGACAGCTTTATTACTTTTTCACCATTTATAATTAATAAAATTATGTCTTATACACTGTGACATAAAGACCTTGACGAGAAGTGTGGGCCACTCTTAATCTGATTCTATTTGAGGGTAACAGAAGGAGATTACAGAATGATCAGGCTTGCTCTGTGTGCCTGTGGTTGGTTGATCAGTTTGACAGCAAGGGCTACAACTATCTGGAGCCTTTTGGCACCACCAAAACAGTATACTGGTTGTGAAGGCATTTTTTGTGTCCCTCTGTACAGTCACGTTGTTTTGTATCTTTCTGTTTAGCTTCCTTGTGTTTCTGAGGTACCAGGTGTACTATGGTTACCCCCTGGCGACATACCTGGAATATCCCATCATCATTGCACAAGGTAATTTTTGTAAGCCATGTTTTGGAAATGAGACAGGGCTCGTTCAGCACTCCAAGGCTCTGCATGTAGGTACAGTGCTCCACTGCAGTGATGCTAGAGTTGGGGGGAAGACGGAGTGAAAATCTCACATAAAACTGAATTCTTACAAGTGTTGTTAAACAAGATGGTCAGGTAGAGAAGAAAGACCTAATTATTCCACAGAGTTGCAGTGTAAACTCATCCTTTATGCAGTGCCTCCACATGGGAGAGAAACATATTAAACACTCCAGACTCTTAAGAAAAGCTTAGTTTTGGAGCTGGCAGTGTTTTGGTCATCAATCACATTTGAGAGACAAAAGCTGTAAGAAAGGAGTTTCCACAGATTTCATGCCCAGTGGAGCTGTCTAGGGTTGTGTTTGGGCCTCTTTGGTCCCTTCTGTGATGAGCTGTCTTTTGTTTATTGCAGATGTCATTCTCCTTTACTGTATTATGCATTTCAGTGGAAAAAGGAAACGAGCTTTGTTCTATGCAGTCATGTATCCTTTGAAATCTGTGAAGTTTGTTTTATGTGGCTTGTTTGGTAGTTCTTTGCATAGCAGCTATGTCATCATTTGTTGTGTGCTACTATTGTAAATAATTTTCAGCCACCCCTCAACATGTATTCCACATTCACATGCTGATTTCTGGGATCACAGTAAAATCTCTACAGAAAGTAAGCTTTATATGTTTCTCTGCTTTGGAAGGCTCCCAACTGATAAAGAGTAAACTCAATTCTTAATTTACATAATTTCTACAGGGATTCAAAGCAGAACTGACACATCTTTTTTTCTTTTATTCCCACTCATGCAGGTTGTACTTACTACAGCGAAGACAGCAGTGTTTGCTTTTTTCAAATAGGACTTGGGTTTAAATCCCAAGTCTTGTGTGTTGGAGCAGGTTTTGAGAAACTCCAGACACTATTTGACCAAAGACTGTGCGAAAAATAGGAACACTTAGTGTTTCAACCAGTGCTTAATATGTTTTATCTGGATTGTATAGTTGTATAGTCTGTTAAAAAGTTTCAATAACATTATTTCCAGATGTTTAAAAAAAATCTAATTCCTCAGGCAGTTTTGAGAACTTTGTATCCTATAATTTTCGGTGCTATGAAACTTCACATAATACAAGATTTTGGGGGAGCTGGTACATGCTATCACTGCAGAAGTGGATAATAGACCTGGCAATGGTAAGTGGTGCCTTATTTAAGACTAGCAAATACTTAAAATGTTGAAATTCTATTGCTACTTTAGTCCTAATGTGATAATCCCAACCAATAAACTTTTAACACAAGAGGAAGAGAACAGAGCATCAAAGTGTTTAAAACAGGGATTGTCAGGTTTTTTTTTTCCTCTTTAGTCCTACAGTTTTGCAAGAAAAATACCATCTGATAATGCCTACATAGGTTAAAGATAGCTTTTCTTAGCAGAAGAAAGTAAAAATGTAATTGAGATGAACTGGGTCTGCTAATGCAAAAGATGGTACAAATGCCAGTGCCAGCGTGATTCCAAGCCCTGCACTGATCCTTACTTTCAGTAGAAATCCAGGCATGGCACAAAGGCCCGTGTGGGGCCTCTCTACCTGCTGCCTTTGCAAAATCCTCTTTAAAAGGGTGACAGAGTGAATAGTGCATTCCTGTTATTATTTTTTCCTTCCAACTGGACTAATTTTCTGCACATTCTTGTCAGTTTTCTCATTCCTTTATGGTTTGGTTTGCCAGACATAATGGTAACAGATGGTCTGAATCAACCTTGCTGTTTAGACTAGGTCAGTCTCGTTTTAGCTAACTTTCATAAACAGTTTTATGGAGCAGGTTGAGAAGCCTTTTTTATTTCTTTGCTTCTTATTGTATTTGCCTCTATCAAGCATTTGCCAACAACAGTAGCAATTGTGCTCTTTGAGCTTCTCTCTGGGCAGTACCTCAGAAATGAGTCCCTTGTTTCTGGAAACTTCCAGGTTTTGCTTCGCCGTTGCTTAGTAGGAAGCCAAAGCACTCGGGTTGCCAAATACTGGAAAAGTGTGGGGGTTTTTTTCTAAATGAAAAAGGTAGTCCTGTTCAGATAATACAATTGCAAAGGCAGAGGTTCTTTCCTGTTTTTTACCTGCTTTCAGAACCTGTGCACGTTCATCAGTGCAGCCAGTAAGATGGCCCAGCTGCAGCATCTCTGGCAGACCAAAGATTCCGGACAAGCCAGCGCCCTGACCTGGGGCATGTCTGCATACACCTGTGCAGGTAAGCTACAGACAGCTTGGTGGGAAGTACTGAGTTCTCCTAATGGCTCTTTTCATAGGCTTTTATTCAATCATAGTAGGTAAAGATCTTGCCTTAGTTTCCCTTAGTGCTGACTCCTTGGACTCAGATACCATGGAGTCTCTTGAAAATAAGTTTTATCTTTGACACCAGTGATAAAAACCAATGACTTAAAGTGTGAATATGGCCAAGGGAACCTGAGTTGAAATAACTGAAAGGCTGTCTTTACGAGGAAAAGATTTCCACGTTCTAGGATTTAATAGTTACTAGTGATCTAGCATGAAAAGGAGCTAAAATTTCAGGTATGCAATCAAACAATGCTAATTTTGAAAAGTTATCTACAAATACACACTTAATGCTAAATACCTTTAACTCTATGGCTACTTGTAATTCCATTTCTCATCAAAGAATTTATGAACAGTCATTTGTGGAGTTCCTGTGGCAGTTCCCCAGTGGTCTGCACGAACAGTTCTACAGCTATTTGTCAGAAGTGCCTTTCTCATCTTCACAAAACTTGTTTAAAATATTCTCACTATAAAATGCAGAAATGCTGTATCTATTTCTACATGAAAGTCAATAATTAAAGGTTGTGGTATGTTTGCTGAAAAATGGCAATAAACTGTGTAAATGCTTTTAGTGTGCTGCAAGTGTGAAATAATTAACATTTAGGTTCATTGTGGGAAGGGAAGCTGAATTCCTTGTATTTGCAAAGCCTGAAGGCACACATGTGGACATTCACAATGGTTAAGTCATGCTGACTCCACTGTGGGTGTAGGTCATCATCAGCTACTAAAGGAGGGGCTGAACAGAAAAAAAAACCCAGTAAACTGACCACATCCAATCTAGTGTGATAAATAAAAAAATACTAATTATATCTCTGATTTTCTCATTAAAAAAAGACCCTTAATACATTGTCAGTCAGCTTTGAGAGCTTGATTTCTGAAGCTAAAATAGTGGAGGGTGGATGCATTAAAAGTGGGAATGTGTACAGTGTATATTTTCATGCAAGATTATCCTCTGTTGAAAAATAGATATTTCATAATTTTTTCAAACTATAAATATGTCCTATGTGTTCCACTAATCAGAATTCATTCAATTTACAGCAAGAATTATTACAACGGTAATGACTACGAATGATCTTGCAGGTGAGTGAAGTATGGAATCATCTGCCTTTCCAAGGGAACAGCTGCCACAGTAGTTTTTAGTTGTTCTGTAAAACAGCTAGAAGGTTTCAGAAGAACAAACCATGAATGTCGTAGGTTAGCATGGTGAGAGCAGGAATTACTGCCAAAAAAGTAGCACAGGATTACAGATCAAGAAAATACATCAAGGCAAAAAAACCAAAACCCAAAAAAAGTCCTTATGTTTGTCATACTGTGCAGGTGGTCTAAAAGACATTCTTTCTTTCCAAAAGGCAAAAGCACTATTAAAATTAATTCTAAAAATAGCAGAATAAAGCATTAAAAATATTTTCTATTCTAATAAATAAATGCAGTAAAATACAACTTTAAAAATCTATTGTAATTAAATGAGATTTTCAAATAATAAGTTTTTTCCTTTCTTACTGATGGCTTTGTGAATTAAAAAATTCTTCTAGAAAAGTAAAGTTCAGCTTAGCATGTGAGTAGTTGTAGGTACAACATTCAGAAAGTTTATGCCAAGCTGAAAATTAAATGGTAGGCTGGTAAGAACTTCACAAAACCTGACTTAAAATATAAAATTTGCAGCCAATTTTAGTATAAAGCAAATTTGTTTAACAGCTTCTTACCACCCTGAGAAAACTTCAAGAGCTAGGGAGTTTAGCAGATTTTTCAATAAATGGTTCAAAATCAAGATTTGGTGGATGCATAAACAGTAACAAAATCCCTTTGTACCTCATCTGGTTGTTCCTTGTTATCATTCAAAACTGCTATTTCATCAGAACCATCATTTGAATGGATTTTATACTTTTTTAAGCTGCCCTCTGTAGCACACTGAAGCTGTAGCTTTACAAGCATTTCAAGTGTCTCTTTCACTGGAAAAGGAAGTCCCATTTCAGGCCCACATTTCCACCCCCATGCTTGCTTGCTTTTTCTTTGCTAAAGTAAGGAGTTTGTGGGGCTGTGCAGTTGATTGCATCACCAAAAATGTGGCATAAGGCACATGCAGAGATTTAGTCAGGGTCAAGTACTGAGCCCGCATCACCCACAGCTACACATTTACACTGAGTGGGAGGGACAGGTTCACTGTGGGGAGGGAGGGAACACCAGGAAAGTAAAGCTGGTGCTGGGTAAAGCTGCTGTTTCAAATACAGCGCCATCCACTTTTGGAACATGGAAGGCCCAGCAGCAAACATTGATGCTGGGCTGCTCTAACAGAAAATGTTTCAGGGTGAGTTGCAGCACTGAACACATGCAAACATACGAAACTGTCAGATATCACATTATTCTGAAACAAAGTTTTGTGTACGTTTCTGTGAATATTCCACCTACCAAATGGACATCAGACATACCTATCCTTTGAATACCTTCTCACAGGTAGAGGTACTATGCTATTATGGTTTTTAAAGAAGCTGAGTTACTGAAAAACTACTTGCCAGTTGTCAGATTTTCTGTCACTAAAATCTGACAGATACAAGTATTTCCTGTCTTCTTGAAGTCTAAACTTAAGAGATGGGAGTAGAGAGTAGTTCCTTTATAATAAACAACACATGCAACTATAAAGAACATGTGAGCTGTGACTCTGAATTTAACTTTTGTGTAAATATAAATATATACGAGGCTACTTATGCTTGTACCATTCTCCTGGTTACTAGAATTAAAGGTACTGTAGTGTATTATTCTGAGCTATCACTGAAAGTGATCAAGTGCTAAATGCTCTTTTCTCTTGCATTCATGCTCAGAATGTGTGGGTTCCTGAACAGAATGTGTGGGTTCCTGAACATGGTAATTGAAACTAATTGGCTGAAAAGAGTTTCAGAATGTAAACCAGCCTGTCTGTACACCAGCAAAAGTTTACAAACCAGTGTTGTAACAGCAGCTGATTTTTTTTGAATTATGCTTACAATTTTTTTTTTCCCTTTTAGTTCTCATCCGTTTCATAATCATGCTCATTCTCAATATTTGGGTCACAGCCACAATCCTGAACTACAGGAAGACTAAAAAGACTGATTAGAAGACACTCATCAGCACACATACCATTACCATGAAAAAAATATAAATAAGCTTAAAGAATTTAAGAATTCCTCAAAGACTGAGGAAGCTCTCTCTCTTTCTCTAATATTTACCTTTAGCATACTTACGGTATGTACAGTATTTACAGACTTACAGTATGGTGTACATTCATGCTTATGTTCTCTTAGAAATAATTCTGATAAGATACTTAATTTAAGCAGCATATTTTTATTGGTCATTTCAGACAAGTTCCACTGATACCACATTTTCTCTGGATTTTTTTTTACTACAAGGTATTTCATAATTAGATGTTTATATATTCTGGTATCACTTCAGTACTTTCTGGTTACATATATGCAATTTTCTTCAATTATACATGATCAAATTTGCACCAACATACCGACTCATTTTTCTGCTGCAAGATTGAAAAACCACAACAGAAGTTTGTCTTCTCCTTGCAAGCAACTCAGTTAGTTCAACATTAACTGTCTGTATTTTAGGATGAAGAAAATGTGAGTCAAGACCCAATCCAGAATAAGGTTCTAAACGTCTTTTACTAAATCACAAATCCAGTTGGGATTGTAGCACTTACATGCAACACTTAAATAGTACAATTTATACAGCTGATACAGGATACCCATAGTCACTTTCTTCAGTATACCCAGTTTTTATTGGATAAGAGCAAAAACTCAACTACGAATTCTTCTTTTTCAACCTGAGCTCTCATTCACTGAACATACTGTTTTGGGAACAGCAGGAACTAGAATGTATGGGAATTAATGAAACTGTGACCAACAGTTAAAAAGTTTGTTCAGGCAGAAGTTTCTGGAATGATATCCAGAATTCCCAGACACCATCCATACTGACAGTGACATGTGCACCTTGATGCATCTCAGCAGACTTATTTCTCATGGTTGTCAGATTTTGGTGATACCGCTCTGTGGTTCATTAGTTTTTAGCCTGTCAGTGCTAAGTGTTGGTGAACATAGACTTCGCTTAAATTTTTACTTCAGAAATTCTAATCAATTTGTAGTACTTATAGTAAAAGGGGGAAAGGATATTCTTGACAACTATTAACACGGGATTTTGGTTTTGGAAGTACGGCCTTCACAACCAAAAGTTACATTAGTAATCATATAGCTTGCCTTCATTTATCATTACATTCTCCAAAATTAAAAGATACAACATTTCAAAAGAGTTCTTACAGTATTCTGTTGATTGGCATGTAAAAACCAAGGCACCCTTGATCCCAACACCCTTGAAAACTATGGGAAGACTGCATTGACTACATTTGAGGCAGGTTTTCTTTGCAACATTCTAAATTGTGTGACTGCTTTGGAGCAAAGGGATCTGCAAAAGCAGATGTTTCTGCCAGTGAACACTCCGCAGTCGGAGCAGGGCATTCACTGTCAGGAAACAGCTGCTTTGTACACGCTAAATTTTAGTGGGAAGGGCTGGGAAGAGATGTGTCTGTGGGCATTGATTTCATGTATCCCACATTATTGAGAGCAAGTCAAAGAAGAGCATTTTTTACTGCTCCGATAAAATGTGTAAATCTTTCTATGTTGGTTGAAAGATTAACTGTAAACATTTGGATTTTACTAAAGCTATGTAAAGTATCTGAAGTGGTCTAAATGGTAGCAGGTGGCATGTGATACATTTTCCAGGTGATATTAATAAATGCTATTCTTCAAGATTGATAGTGTCATTCTTACAGTTAATTTTCATTGCATTTGAGGTTTTATTCTGTTTCCATATATGGAGAGAAAATGAAATATTCATTACAGGTCATAAATGGGCAGCTTTCACCTTAATACTTGAAGCATCAGCCTTGAATATTGACGTGTCAAATTCTAAAGAGCTCCAGCATCTTAAAATGAAAAAAACACACTTTTAAATTAAAGTCTTTTCTTGATAGAGAAAGATTTGTATGGAGTCCAAACCACTCTCTGTTATTGACATCTTTCATGCTCCTGAGTGATGCTGTAGCAAAAGGAAGCTGCTCCATTTTCGGTTTGAGAATCAGCACCTCAAGTTGTTTTTTTATCATAAAATACTGAAAATGCATTTAAGAAGAGTTCTTAATAGGTTACTTTACATATTTTGAATAAATCACCTTAAAAACCTGTGGGAAAAAAAGACTGAGGAAAAGAAACAAAGTTGGGTAATTCATGAGGTTAAGGTAAAGTAATTTTGTGGACTTGGAAAGCTGGACCATGAATTCTCATTCAAGCTGCAAGAGATATGGAACAAATCAGAAAGTAGCATTAGATAGTTTTACACTTTTTCCTCTCGCAGAGAGTAATTTCTTTCACTTTCATAAACAGATGCACACTCAAGTTCCAGGCAAGCCCCATGAAAGCACAGACCCTGTGTTTTCCAGTAGGTAAAGCATAATCTTCTGAGTGGCTGGATTAAAGGCAACAGCTTTAGACAAATACATAGGCAGGATAAATCTTGTTAAACTTGTCATTCACCAGTAGCGGGGCGGACACAAGGAGGTGGTGTGCTGCGTAATGCAGCAGCGGGGCAAAGGCAGGCATGGAAAGCATCTGGGATTTATGGCAGTGGGTGTAAGCCACTAAGCAACTCCTGTCCACAGGGCTGGAAGTAATACAGCTCCATTCACAGATGCTGTACCAGTGTGGAATTACACACTCAGTGTCTAATCACACCAGTTCCAACATGCGCACAAGGTAACACAGCCTGTCCTGCCCTGGCTGACAAAGTGTGGGTTCTGCTGGGGCTTTCAAAAACTTTGAGTTTCCTTGCTTGTGAAAAGACAAGATCTAAATTCCAGTACAGTCCACTGAATAACCCCAGATACCTCCAGCAGTGGACATGAAAAACTGTGGCTCTGTATTTGGCAACAGGTAAGCTACAAGCTCAGTTCAACTGTATGAAAGAGAAAACATTTACCATGAGATTTACTATTGAAAGAATGAGGATGTGAGTCCAGAGACAGCAGGCTGCAGGTCTGACAGTGAGGATATGGACAGTGGAAGATGTATATAGTTTATTTTTTCTGAACTGTCCTCAGTAAACAGGAACACTGAACACAAATGCAAAACCATCCTCTCCCCACCCTATGGGCCTCCCTAACACTGGCATTCTGTGCAAAGTGGACACAGATGTCTTCCCTTGTGCTGCTCCAACCCAGCAAGGAATGCTATTGCTTGAACTGCTCGGGAGCCCTGGTCCCTGCCTGACCCATGAGCCTCTGTTGGTGCCTTACCCTGTGCATGTGGCTGCTCCTGATCCTGGCTCTGCTCATCTGATCTACTGAAACAGGAGGGAAGGGAGTGGGATGGGGAGGCAGTGACACCCCACAACCACTGCAGACCAGAGCTGGATTTTAGTGCAGTTTTACTCTGGAGAAAATAATTCTCAGTTAGCTGAATGGCCCCAATCTTACAGAACACCTTCATTCACTTCTTTAAATGAGGTAAAATTACTCTTCCTCCACCAAACAATCATTTTCCATTTAGTGACATATGTAATAGGGGGAAAATAAAAAAAGGAAATAACAGCTGAGTCGACATGAGGAACTATTATAAATGAAAAGCTCCACAGATGTGGAGATAACCAAAATGAGGTAGTTTCCCAGCCATGTATTTTCCCTGATGATAAATAATGGTTTCCCTCCAAAATAATACTTCCCTCCAAAAAGAATTACTTCCCTCCAAATTCTTTTCAGGCTGGTTTGTTCGACTCTCTTCCAAATTCTTCCATACTTGAAATTCATATTTACATATGAAGTAGAACATTAAATGTTGCCTTCACCACTAATAATGGTCCAAGTATGTCTTAGTGTGGAAGGTGAGGAAGCTGAAAAAAAAAAAATCATCTAAGTAGGATGTTATAAAGTTCTTGGTTTGTACTGAATTTAATTTGCTTGATTTTGAGCCAGAGTTTTCCAAGACACTTCAGAGTTCTTGGCAATGATGGCTGTTGAGGTCAAACAGGTGCCTGGGAGCCACAGTGAACATCACCCTAAGAATCTGACAGTCATCATTTGTGATGGATCCAATTGAAAAACCTTGCCAGTCTCACCTGATTGACCTCAAGTGTTTCCTGCCTAATGGCAAGACAGGCATACACACACTTTCAAGTTAAAGGTGTCAACTATTCCATTCTACATTGGAAGTGGTTTGGGGCAACCATCTCTATCTCAGAAAAAAAATCCAGTCTTTGGGCCAGGGGTAAAATAAGAGACTTTTTACATGATAGTTTTGATGAAATTTAATTGATGAAATTTAACTGAAGTACAGTTTAAATAATTGCCACTATTTTGTTCATGCCCTGCTTTGTTTCATAATTTCATCTTATAACTGTCTTAAATTGTCAGAAGCCTAAACTTCTCTGCTTTATGTGGTACCACCAACTCAGGAAGGGAGCTTTAAAACCTTGTTTTATCTGTCAAGTATTCTGGAAAATTATGTAAAGGACAGAACCTGCACAAGCCTAAAATGCTGTAAGAGAAGTTAGCTAATGATGATTCTGATTCAAACTGAGTAGTAACATGGCTCCATGCTGAAAATCAATTCGAATTACCACCTTATTTTAATTACAAGTCATCTGTGCATAAGTCTGCTTTGGTATGTACAAGATTTCTGCTTTGGAATGTGGAGGCTTTGGCCAGCAGTACTAACACTCATACTACATGAAAATCAGCAGTGGAAGAACACACACCCTATGCCTCAGTGTCACCCCTGTCATGTAAATCATGACTCTTAACAAAGCACAAATTGAGCTTCTGTAAAGTGTAAGCACTTAATCATTGTAAAGAAATTCTTTCACCTTCAAACAGCTGACTGTATAGAGATTCCTGTATATTGACTAGTCTGACTTTCAAAAGTGTGACTTATCTCGTGAGTTTTTCCATGCAATGCATTGTCAGCACAACTTGCAATCCTCATGGACTCTCTGACCTCGAGGGTATTTTCCTCTCTCAGCTTTGTTCATTTAAGTTTGCACAAACGCCCATCTTCCCGTAATACAAGTCCCACTGCTGTAGCTCAGAACAACATACGGAGCACGCACGGATTCCTCCCTCCCATGGCTCCAGGGTGGACTAATGGCTACACAGATCCTACTGAATCTCAGTGGCTCCCAGGATGTAAGGGTTGTAATATGCTGGAAGACATCTTGCAGACACGAGACCATGGGATCCAGCAAGCAGATTCAAGTCCTAAAGCTGCAAGCAGACCTGCATCCAGCTGCAAGATCTGCTCCAAGAGCCTACTGGAAAATGGAACAGGTGAGGTCAGAGACAATGCTGGGCAAGCAGATAAGAAACAGGGCTCAGACAGTGGGGTGCCCAGCTCCTTCAGTCTTAAAAAGATTAAGGGACTTAATATCTCAGGTAACTCCAAGAAGTTTCTACCAATTCACTTGTTAATAAAAAGTAGCACATACCTGAGGCAATTCAGTGCCTCAGATCTAAGCATTTGGTGATGGCAGTGATCTCACAAACCGGATGTACTTCTCGCTGGATAGCCGCACTTACTAACTGCAACAGCATCCTGGGCAGACAACACCCGAAAGAGTAATGACAAATGACAAGAACTGGATGATCTATGAGGCCCACAGGGACAATATAAGACTATGCATAGAAGCAGGCTCACATCTCTGAACAAACACTGAAGGCCTAGACCTCAAAAGGGGGCAGTAGGACTGAAGCATCCCATGCAGTTGTCTTTGCTGTGAAAGCATTTCTACAGAGCTTCTCCAACAACCAAGTAAGAGCTGCAGGGACATGAAATTACTGCACTCTCTGCCCTTTCTTTTCAGGGTGACGATGTGTCTTTCCAGATTTCTTTAAGGTATCAGGACTACATATACTTATAACTGAAATTTCATTACCTTTCACCATGACTTTCATTTTGAAACATCACAATAATCCTGCAGCTCCTACAAGATTATTGAAGCAAAAGCAGCTGCAGTCAAGTCTAAGGCTTCACCCTTGCAATATCAAGTAGTAATGTGGCTTTCTTACCTTTATAAAATGCTTCCTGCCTACAAATTAGCAAGGATTCCAAGCCCCAATCTTTATTAGTGAGACATGGTAATTAGCATCCCTGTTACAATAAATTATTTTCTCTGCATCCCCACTTCTTGGAGCTATGTTTTTACAGTGAACTTTTTCATTCATTGCAATACTTTCTGGGGAGCATTACTCTGGATGTGTTTTGAGTGTTCTTCTCTGCCTCATACATCTCAGTAGACTTGCTTTATTTCTCAGATGAGAATGAGTATATACACCTTTCCACTTTTTAGGCGACTTCAACATAGAACACAAACTGTAATTTCAGAACCACTCATTAACATACTTTATGGAGATCCAAACGAAGACTCCTTCCCACCCTCATGAGAGATATTTCAAAGCAGCAGGCAAAACTCTGTGATCCTTGGGATTCTGACAGAACCCTAAATGATTCAGAAGATCATTTTAAAAAATAAGAAATAATGTGTTCAATTTAAAGTGTACTATGTGCAGAGATGATCATCCATAAAAAATTGTAATGCACTGAAAAGGCACCAAACCTGTCAGAGGTCAAAGAATGTCTGGATGACGCTTTTAGTCACATGGTTTAGTTTTAGGCAGTTCTGTGAGGAGCAGGGAGTTGATCCTTATAGGTCACTTCCAACTTGATATATTCTATGATTAGATTAAAAAGTAAATAAATTATTATTTTAATATCAATGTCAAGGCAAACTATCCAGGAATATGGAGGATACTGAAATACTCCAGTTCCCTGAACTGGATCTTGTACTGTTATGTTCTCCTGCCTCAAGAACAGAATAAGGAGGTGATTAAGAGTTTGTAAGAGCAATCCAGGTAAGAAGTTTGCTTTCATGTAAGTTCCTCCTTTTCACAGCAGCATCCCAAATACAACCTCACAAGTACAGGATGGGTAAAGGCACTTGAGACCAAAACATATAATCCTCTTCCAAGGATGATTCTCTCAAAGCTAGATGGGTAACTAATACATTGTAAGATTACAAACAGAAATGCTCAAATTTCTAATGAACACTTGACATTAAAAACTAAAAAGAGACTTAAGAGAAAAAGCACATAATTTCAGTGGCAGCTTCCTTGGCCTTGGTGCTTTCAGTGAACCACTGAATGAATGCCTGTCAAAATTTACGATGTTCAGTGTTTTCAAGAGGCACTAAAAGATTTAGACACTTGCAGTAAAAGTTCAGTGATGTTTTAAATTTGGCCCCTGTCACTGACTGCCAAGATCCTTGAGCCTGTTGCATGTTACCAAGTGCTACACTGTCCTGTGATTCTATGTCATGTTTTTGGTTACAGCATCAGCCATGCTCAGAAGCACAAGAACCACCAGTTTTCCTCTAGTTAAAAGCAGACATGGTGGTGGATTGCTGGCAGTGCCGGAAGGGTCTGCACTTTGGCAGGACCCACAAGAGGTCGGGAATTGCAGCACACTGCTAGGACAGAAGTGGAAATCTCATTGTAGAAAGGCCTTTCTGACAACCGACAAAGTAACTCCGATGGGGTCTGCCTGTCCAGCTTCTGCACTGGTGAGCTCTTGGATTGGGAACTAAGGAGCAACCTCCCTACAAGTGCCTTGAGCTTCTGGCTCCAAGTTTGACCCCTAATTTTTCCAGAAGGTTAATCTGCATCTTGGCTATGCTGCTTGTTTACTCTTGTGAAACAAAAGGAATTTCAATGAGAGAATTTTCTATAGGTAAGTCATCCAGGCCATAAAAATGTCCTGTTTGCTTGGGACAACCCTGCAACAAAAAGAAAGTGTTAAAACATCAGTGACTTTCAAGACAAATATTTCTTAGTTCATGAATATGCCCTCCTCTCAAAAATGTTAAAAGGTCACCGCTGGACAGTAAGGAAACAACACAATCTCCAGGAATTAGCATTAAAGAGCTGTTTGCATTTCACAGCAGGATAAGTGAGAAGAACAGAAGAGCAGCTCTGCCTTTTGTGTCCTGGTATAAAGCGAGGTTCGTGCACCTCAGACCACTGGCCTGGAGGAAGCTGTGCTAGGTCAGCTCTGCTCTGAGATGGAGGTCAGAGCACAGGACCCCCAGTGCTCCCCCTTAGCCTGTATTGCTCCATGACACCGTCTCAATACAGCCTGCTGTATGTACAGCTAATAACTATTTATACAAGCAAAGAATTTATAAACTGTGGCCAGCAAATACTATAATATAGTACATTTCCTAAAATGTCAGGCTTAGCAGGACCCCGTGGATTCACAGTAAGTGAGGGCAAGCCAGGGAGAGAAAGTGCAAAGGATCCAGCCCCAGCAGTGCAGGAGCTGCCAAATGGCTCCCTTGGAGTCTGCGCTTCCTCCACACACAGGCTTTGCTCGGCTGCCTTTGGAGCAGCCCTTGCCTTGCCCATATCTGCTGCAGTAGTTATGTTTAAATATAAATATTTCAATTAATTACCAGCTTCTCAAGTTCAGGAACTATTTTACCTTACTCAAATAGTTTATTTAAAAATATATATATAATATTCTCCAATTCAGAAAAGGATAGAACTTCCCACAATGTAACATTTTTTTTATATATATATATATATATAAAATATTTATGCATTCAGTGAATGGAAACAGTTTTACTGTATACATTTTTAATGTTGTACTCTATGCAAATCTGCATTATCTAAAAATATACCGTACTTCTGTAAATCAAAACAAGCAGGGAAAACCATTGTAGTTGTGCTCTGGGTTATAACACCTCACAGAAATTATATGAAAGTTTTGGTTTTGAATTTAAGAACTCACAAACAACATTTTACTTTGTGAGTGCATAAATACAAGACTGAATACATTCTTGCTCTGTTAAGCTGAACTGCAGTAGAGGTTACAAAATGTAAAATATATTTATTAATTTTCAGTATTTCAGTGTTTCCAAGTCCACCTTTCATGATAGTGTTAAATAAAACATGGTCCTATCCTTCCAAACATTTCAACACTCTTTAAAAAAACAAAAACAAACAAACAAAATTTTAAAGTGAAATGTCCTCCTTCATTGAAGTGTTAGATCATATTTTAAATTACTGCACTCCCACACAATATTTTATATATATATATATTCTAAATATATATATATATTTATATATATAAAGAGACCAAATAGGAGACTACATTTTTTACTGTCAATATGTTTAACATCGCATACTGTAGTTGTATAAAACATGCATTTTCTGGGATAATTATGAACACATCATGAATGAGCCCACATAAATTATATTTTTTGTACAACTCCAAGTTAAAAAAAAAAGTCAGATTAAGTGCCTCTGAGGCCCTTCCCAGCTATCAGTTCTCAAAACACACTACTGAAATATTTATCTATGCCTACAGCTATGTGCTAGAGAACCAGATTAAAACTTTAAAATACATCTACAGTATGTTTTACTTAAAGTTTGTGACAGTCCTCGGATATTGTGTTGTGAAATGTAAAAATAGTCACAGATTCTTTTATTTTCCAGAAATAAAAAAAAACACATCTAGGAGAGTATGCAAAAACAAGGCAAAATGAAGTTTCATAGCACTTAATGAGGGTTAATATAAGTCAATAACTAGTATTGAGGTTTGTAAAAAGGGCTGGATGAGCAGTTACATGTACAAACAAATGGTCTGGTAAATTCCATGCTCTCAGACATTGTTTCTGTAACCAACACTTCTCCACCCTTAAAACCAGTCGATATACATTCAAAATAGGCTGACACTGATATACTTGCTAGGTGTAAAAATAGTGCACTATATTTTCTGCCACAAAGCAAAATTGCATCCTAAGAGCTGGTAAACTTTCTTTTTCCTTAAATAGAAAGAATGGGCAAAAAAACTTGAAAAAAATTTAAATTAAGGCAATTAGACAGGTAAAACAGGACTGCCCATGATGATGTAGCTGAAACTAGTATATACTTCAAACCTATACTAGCTGCTGAACACTGACATGCAGCTTCTGATAGATGTGTATGAATGATATAAACTTCAACATTATGGCTTTATACAAGTGCATAGTTGCAACTGCAATAAGTAACGGTATCTGATTAATAAGCATAAAAAAATAAAGTGGAAAGATTTTTAAAACCCTCTTGCAGTATTACAGTACAATATATATACACAGTATAATGGTCACTTCTTACAGATGCAGTCTATATCACTATGGTGGATCTTCGTCCGGTTCTACTTGCAGAGTGCTGGTGGCATCTTTACGAAAGCTGAAAAGTCAGTTTCTTCCATTTCAATACTCATTCCTCTCGATCCTTTTATGAAATGTAGTGTATGTGTCTTGCCAAGAAAGCTTTTGTGGAACAGAGTTTAAAAGGTTACCTAACATATCCTTTTACTATTTACCAACCATTCCTCAATTGATCAGTCACTCGGGAGAATACAGGAAAACCCTCAGAGATTAGTAATTTATATTGCAGCAAAAATGTAAACCTCTGATATATATAGCACAATCTCTCAGGAAAAAATATATTTTTAATATATTTTGGGATATGTTTCAGTCTTGCTGTAATGGGAAGAAAATTATCACCTTGACTGTGTCTGCAGTCACGGAAAGCAGTTAGCTGAAAAAGAAGCAGAAGTTTGGTCAGTAAATACAAGAAATGTAAATCTGACAAAAATATACCTCTTCAAAGTCCTCATTTGAGATGGGCTCATCATCATACTTGGAAGAAACACCTTTCCTCTGCATCCAACAGCATCATTACTTCAGTGTAGCACATCCTTATGCATATTAATCCCAAATCAATTAAACCCCCTTGAAATACACGAGGGTAAATAAAGTACAATATGCACAGTGTAATAGTTGCTTCTAAAGGATTAGTGATCTGTAAGCTTTTAATACATAAAGATGCAGTATCTTTAATTACCATAATGCTCATTACTGTGAACACTAAGCTGGTTAATTCTGCAGGAGCTGGTTCCTCAGTTCCCTGAGCACACAGCTGAGGAGCAGCCCCAGCATCGCTGTTACACGGCTCAGACACGCCTCACATACTGTTTTAAAACAATTCTTAGGAATTTAGCATTTAGAGGTTTTTTTCTGTGTAAATGTAAGATTGCATCTACATGTGAAATTACCAAATACTGAGGTCTATAAAATTGTAACGCTATTTCCAGTACATCCAGAATGAAGCCCTGAGACAAATCAGATCACTACAACGGCCAGATTTTTCTAAAGCAGTTAAGGAAACCACATCAGAGAAGCTGCAAAGCCTGTTTTCAAATATAGTTTTCAAATGCGTGGTTAGGTACCCAGAAAGCACAGCACTGCAAAGAAAAGCCAAATCAAATCCACTTCAGAACACAGGTAGAAAAGCAAAATGCACAACTCCAGTGATTTCATGTCTGCTAGCCGTAGACCAGTCAGTTTATAATAAAAGCTTAAAAATGAAAAGTGTTTGTAACTACCAAGTTACTGGTATACATATATATATATGTTAGCTAAATATCCAACTATTACCATCTCCCTTCTATCCTTCAAATATTCTCTGCTGAGGTTAGCAGTATTAGCATTAGAGATGAGCAACAACTGGCAACAGACACCAGTTTTGGGTTTTTTTCAGGCAGGCAGACATGAATTTTGAAAAGAAAAGATCTAAAATTAGAAATAAAAACACTGACAAAGGCAACAACTTTGTTTTAATGAAAATTACTCCTCTAAGAGTTCAACATCATGAACAGAATCTCATTTTTCTGTTTAAAATATTAAAATGAGATCTTGTATTTTCTCTGCTTTGAGAAACAAAATCCAACATAGCATGCTGTATTCAAAGGCAAACAAATCCATTCCTCTCTATTTAGATTTACCCCTTATACTTCTTCAGAAATCAAAAACATCGTCATCATCATCACCATCAATATCATCAACATCATCAAATGACCAATCCCAGTCCTTAAATGCCAGATCAAGTAATCTGCAACATGAGGGTTTGATGTTTAATGAGCGTCACACTTCCTTAAAAGACTTGAAAATTTCTTTTGCTATCACGAAACCTTTTTAACTGAAAGACTCTTTAAGGTAGGTGGGTTTGTTCCTTTGCCTATCATGAGTATGAAGATTTAGTTCGTGTTCATGTAAGCTAAGAATATTGCATTCATTGCAAATTCATCTTAAAAGTATTCAATTCAATATAGAACACTTACCATACTGATTTTTCCCCCAAAATTTCAGTAGGAAAAACAACATGTACATTTTATAAAATTATCTGCTTTCAGTTTTGCTGCTGTTCTTGCTGACTGAGGTGGTTTTTTGCTCTCCTGCTATACCCTTCCAGACAATAATGCAAAGCTAACAATTTTTCCGATAAAATAAAGTAATTTTGAGTGCTGAAAAGAATATTGAATAAGATTGCTTCATCTGAATGTACAAACAAATACAGCAGGATTTTACTATATCCCAAGTACAGGGTGATTACACTGTACAGCTATTCTGTAGCTCATTATTTAAAGTTAAGCAATGCCAAAAAAGAGGATATATCATCTTGTTGTCTAGGCCTCCCTGTCTGTGCTCCTTGTATGGTCACTACAGAAAAAAGAAAGCAAGGGAGGCAAACCCTGTCAGCAAATGAGTCATTTTACTTATCTGACGCGTTTATTTTGGGATGGGGTGAATCATTGTCTAGAAGTACTCATCTCTTTCTGTTGTTATTGAAGGATCCTAGACAAATATCTTAAGTACTAACTCTTCAACTGCTCTAGCTACAACAAATGAAACCCAGCCTAGTCATCTCTCCAGTGAGCTGAAAGGATCTTTAATCGGGGTTATATACCGAGCATAGGATGCAGGCATGGAAACCTTACCCTAACAGGGCATCAATATAAACATATTACATTGTTTAATGTAGTTATTCACATGTTTTAAACAAAATGGGTTTCAGGGAAAGTTGGATTTTCAGGCTTTAAACTACTTAAACCTTTAAATGTAATATAGCCCTAAAAAAGGCTCAATATTCATTTTTTACATGAACTACAGCTATGACACTTAAAACAACTTATTAGGAGGTAAAATACAATAAAATTGGTTTTTCTTCTATTTGGAATTATCTTTTTGGCACAATCCAACTGAATGGCAAAGCAGAAATTATACAGTCTGTATCGGTCTGTATGAAAAACTGGTTTGCCCTTTCTTAAATCCTCACCAAGAACAACAGCCATGAAAACCTTGGAGAAACAATCATTGTGTGAAATTCCTAGCAGGGACAGCATTTTTAGGAGCAGGCGTCTTGGAAGGGACCTTAGGAGGTTTCTAGCTTAACCTCCTGCGCAAAGCAGGTCAGCTGCAAGGCCAGCCCAGGATGTGCAAGGCCTTGTGTTGAAAGCCTCCAGAGATGGAGCCTGTCCAGCCTCATTGGCGTCCCGTGCACTGGCTTTTCCTTCTATCCACCTGGAATGTCTCCTGGTTCAAGTGAGCCCCTTGTTTCTCACCCCCCCCACCATGCAGCAAGGATGAGCCTGGCTCTGCCTCTGGGACACCCTCCCCACAGGCTGGGGCAGGCTCTATGGGAGCCCCTGGAGATGTCCATCATCCGGGCCAAACACACCCAGCTCCCTCAGGCACCTGCTCTGACCATCCTGTGGTCTCTGCTTGGTCTTTCCCCAGTGTGTCGACATCTGGCTGGAATTTGGGGGCTAAAATGTGGAGGCAGTGTCATGCTGCAGACCATGGAGTGAACAGACGGGGATAATCCCTTCCCTCAATCATCCAGCTGTGCTCCTCTTGGGGCAGTTCAGAGCCTGCCAGGCTGCCAGGGCCCACTGCTTGTGCCCAACCACTCAGTCCCTAGATTGAACTAGCAACTACATCTTCATTCTTAATAAAGTTCATAAAGGAAAATTAATTATTCCATATGGTAAGCCCTTGCACAAAAGCCTCATAGAAGCAACAGTGAGATATAAATCTGCCATAGCAATTACAGTAATTTATGAGTAGGTGTTTAAATCCATACAAATTTCCACTGGTTTGACAGACCTGCATTAGTAGGGTGACAGGTGACATGACCTCACAGAACTACTTTTCATCTGTTAGGTACATTTGCAAGGCTAACTTGGAAACTTAAACTGAAAAATTAAATGCTTTACACACAAAAATATTCATTCTCCTCCTTTTCCCACCAGTATAGAATGGTAAATACTGTGCCATGAAAACATTTTTTACAAACTTTCAAGAAGATTGAAAAAAGGGTGTTGGAAGAAGAATTATTTCCAGAATACCTAAGAACAGCTATTGAAAAAGAATCAGAATTTATAATATACCTTTATCTGTTAACAGCAAGAAATAGAGTAACACTGCTAAGTTAGACTGTAAACATTATACAGAAGTAATCTACTTCTCCCCCAGGCTGTCACGAATGTTCTCTTGATTCATGTTTCAATCCTATCACCGATATTTTGGTTAGTTTTGCACAAAGAAACTCTTCAATAATTGGTCCCTAAAAAGTTTTTCCTTCATGATTATAATAAAAAAAATCTATTTAAAATTTAAAATCCAAATTATGAGGTCTGATCCTCTTTTAAATATGTAAATTAAATCATCAAAAATTAGACTGTACGAAGGTCAGGAGGGAAGTGAAATTAAAATACTCTAAGTCCTTTCACTATGCATTTCCATCCATTAAAATACCAGTATGTGATCTAACTCTTAATAGCATAAGGATGTTTTGTGGTAACAGCAGCATCACAGCAAGATTGTGCTTCCCTGCATTCCCCACTGTAACTCTGGTCACTCACCCAGCCAGCTGAGATACTGGTGCCAGTCTGGTCACAGAAACAAGGACAGCAATCCTGTCTAGCCACTGCCCAATTACCTCCCTGGGGAAAAATGTTAAGCCTTTGCTAAACTGGAATACTGCAATGAACAAAATAAGTCAGACCAACCTTTTCCACAGGCCGCCAGGACTGGGAACTGATAGAAGCAAATAGAAGACAGTACTGAGGGTGATGAAAAAAGCAAAATGGGAAAAGCCCAGAAACTCTGCACTGTGCAATCATATAAATGCTACCTGCAGAATGCTATCAACTCCACAGCACAGTATAGGATTCTGCTCCTTAAAAGTGATCCAGGAGTAGATTTTTGTATGGAGAATTTTTACCATATCAGAAGAATCTGATCAGACTATTCTTTCAGGAATCATGAGACATTCGCATGAGTCCTTCTAGGCTGAATAAGGAATTGAAACCTATTGTAGAAAACATTTCACACGAGAAATGAAATAGCAGCTCTTGTGTCACCTTGGTTTGTTCGGAGGAAGCTGTCGACTTGGTCGTCTGATGGACTGGTTTGGCTGTACCTTCATGGAAGTTCTGGGAGAAGATCGAGCAAAGGGGTCTGGTGCTGGAGGCTTCTTGGGTATTTTTTTCACCAGTCGGCTCACCCATTTTTGCTGCTCTTCTGTAGAATTAGCTAACAGTAGTAGATTCTTTGCCGTAGAAATATCATAGTACACTGTAATAAGATTTAAAAAATAAAAATGAATATTGTTATTATTCTAAACATGGCCCCACATCAAAAATTACCTGTCAGATTACCATACTCTCATAGTGAACTCAGAGAAATCAGCAGAGAAATCAAATGCAAAATGAACCAGTAGGTTTGCTGGCTGCTGACAGTGCCTCCTCCTTATATTTAGAGAATAACAGCTTAGTACTGTGGAAGATACACATTCACATGGAAAAAACACGGGTAACACAAAGAGGTGTGATTGAGACCAAGCAATTATAAAATGTTGTGTCACAGGGAGCACCCTTCACCAAATGTAACCCTTTCCATAGCACTGTTGTTTTGCACAGCAAAGAGCACAACACGAAGTTTGAGCACCTTACAGCCACCATGCTCTGCTGCACGAGGATGACAACACAACAGGTACGTGCATACCACAGCCACGTGCCACCAACTCACAGAGTGAGTGACCCTCATGGAGACACCCTAAGAAAGGGGCTGATGGCCACCTACTAATAAAAAACAATCCAACTTTTATGTTTAGCTGGTGTCAGGCCATTACTAGAATCCTCTGATCTATTAGAATGTGTTGTGACTCCAGCACTATCTGCATATTCAAAGACTTGCTAGTTACCTTTGCAAGGCGCTATAATCTCTTCTTTTTTATCCATGTGATCTTTGTGACATTTGATATGGCAGCGACGACATTCCAGAGCAGGAGGAGGTTTAAACATGTGCCACAGTGGCTTCATACAAGCTTCACAATTGGTTGGGAAGTGGTAAAGAGTAGGTATAAACTCATGTCCTTTGTGACAAATGTAATTTGATTTCTCTCCCATTGGCTCCACAGGAAATTCCTGTTCCTTTTTGCTCTCTCCTTCATTAGCATATAGGATCTAGAATGAAAGCAAAATAATCTGAGTACTCCTAGATAGATAATGAATGAATTTATATTTGCCAAGTAGAAAGATTCAAGAATTACACCAGAAACTATTTTTAATGACCTTTTAGTAAATATTTAATTAGACAATATTTTTGACGATGTCTAAAATACCGTGTCTGTTTCACTAGAAACATTAATTTATTAACGAATACCTGGAATATCCTTGGAATTTCCTTCGAATCTGCTCTGTACACATCTGTCTGAGTGACTGGTCGGACATGGAAGAGTTTGCTATAGGAAATTGTTGCAATAAGGACAAAATTTAATGTTACCAAAATGATAAATTTGACAGATTAGCTTAGGATACAACATACCACATTAAGACTTAGAGCCATTACAGATTTGTCAAATTTGCACCGATTTCTAATCAGTGGGTTAAAGTCTTATCTTTCAACCCTGCACATGAACTCCCAAAAACCCTAAATAAAAAGCAGTCACAAGTATCCAGCTATATTTGCAAAAGCAGTGAAAAACCATCATCATGTGATTTTAATGGCTGCTGGCAGCTTTTAACAGAATCCTGTCCCCATGCTCCAACCTCTGAATGACCACATTCTGCATTTATTAAGAAAAATACATTAATTATACAACCCACCTCTAAGGACATGTTGTGAAACAAAATATATGAACACTGAAAATTGTATCTGCTCTGCTACAGTTTTCTTAACATGTTTTGCTCCCAGGTGTATGTGAGGTAGCTCTGGCTGAGCAAGTGGGAGCAGTTCAGTCACATCAGGGCACAGTGCAGCTCCCTGGATCAGCCTGAGCACCACACTCACTGCTCCTCCTGCACCAGTGCCTACAGCAAACCCAGCTGTTGACCACAGTGGGTACCTAAGGGTCCAGCTTTATAGTTCAGATTAAAAAAGGTAATGTCCCATGTGATGTTGTGCTCCCAGACTGGACCTCAAAAGACCTTTGGTCACAGCTCTTTCCAACAGAGTTCACCTACAAATGAGAAGGAGGAATAACACATGGCAATACTTACTCTATATCCAATACCATATGGGGGTTAGACTGTTCTTTATCTTGTTCACTGTCATAGAACAGGATCTTCTTGCTGCTTACAATTACATACTGTTAGGAGACAACAGGGTAAAGTATGTTTTAATCCAGCTCATCACAGATGGCAAATATATCACAGCAATTATCACATATGTTGCAGCAATATTTTTCTACTATTTGATTTAATGGTACCTAAATGGACAATAACAGTACTGTACACTAAGTCCATGCCAATGAATTCATTGCACAACAAACAAAATTCTGATTATCTGATAAAGCAAGTTATGTTATCAGATTAATTATTTAAACATATTTAAATATCTATGAAACAAAAATGAAAGTCTGAAAGAAAGCAGGATAAAAGCTTTTCCTTTCTATTTTATTGATATAATTTGCACTTAGCCTGGTAGAGAGAGAGAGAGTAACTGTCATCCTCTGCCTATTTCACGTGTGAAGGTCACAACTAATAGGGATCCTCCTTAAAAAGATCACTATTATACTTACCAGAATATCTAGCAAAGTTCACTAAAAAGCTACTTACCTAAAAGATGTCTTACTTCCAGAATTTTGCCTAGAATTAACAGTACGACTCAGCAGTAAGGAAATTGGTATGAAAATGTGTATGTTACATTTTGGACAAAGACTCACCAAAGAGGCTACTGAGAAGCAGTAAACAAATGAGGGCTGCACAAGGCAGGAGGAGTAGTTATTAGTCTTATCTCTTAAATAAAGAAATTGTCAAGGGCATCCGTTTCCACACTCTGCCTTATTCCAGCTATGTAACACTGCTGGGAATGCTTATGGCATGTATAAAATTTGAAGATCATGAATTACTGTTCTCACCTCTGGCTATATAAAGAAGTGTCTTTAACCTATTGCAATTGTCTTAAGCTGCTCCTCTCAGATGCAGCTATCCCAGCTAACATATTTTATACATTTAAGTAATGACAGAACACATACCAAAGAAAAACTGAAGTGTTGAAAACCCTACAGTAAGTTTAAAATTGAGACTACGCATGAAACAAGATGATAAATCTGGTTTTCTTACCTTTTTAACCCATCCAAACTTTTTTGTGTTATTTCTAACAGGCATTGATAGCCAGCCTTCCAATCTTGATTCTGAAAAAAGAGATATGTATTAAAGAACAGACAAAACATTATTTTTGAGACTACTGTGCATTTTAAAAGTTGTTGAAGATCAATAGTAAAGCAACAGAGCAAACATGAGAAGATGAACTATTCAACAGTACAAGGTCTTGCAAAGTTTATCATGGTAAATGTTCAGGAGAACATTAAATAAGGTACCCCTTAATACAGCCAATAACCAGCAATGCAATCATAAAAAAGTAGTAGGCATGAGGAGGAAGGGGAAGAACAAGCTTGTGATTACAGCACACACATTCCCTTTAGTACTTTTTCCAAGTCTTAAAATCCTTATGTCTACCAACTTCTACCTTTTACAACAGCACCTAAAGATATTAGTATAGACCACACAACATCCAATCGAAGACACAAAAAAAAAAAAAAAGAAAAAAAAAAAAAAGGAAATTACCACCACAAATAAACTATATACCCTAAAGGCTGGGGAAAATGCCAGTTCAGTATTCTAATTAAGACTTTTTGAATAATTCATACTTTCTGCAATTTTTTTTCTCGAATTCTGCCTGTATCTCCTCGGCTTTCTAATCTAAAATAGGTAATTTTTGGCCACCCTTTAGGCCTTGCCTGAATTCAATTGCCCTTTCACACACTTGCAATATTTTATATCACACTGGCACATTTGTCAGATTTGATTTATCAAGAGTATTAAGAGCTCAGCTGTTGCTTGACATACACATTTCAGTAGTCACCAAAAGCTCAACAGGATCACACTTTCCCAATGCTTGGTAATACATAGGATCACATACCCTTTGACCCTATTTTTATAGCTGCACTTCACACAAGCATTTCTTCCCCCTGTGTTTTATTAAGAGGAACTTCTCAATGCAATAATATTTTTCCAATGAATTTCCTACTCTAGCAGATAACCTCTACTGCTGCTGAGGAGCCTCCAAGTCAAAAATACTGAAGGATTAAGCATTAACAAACACAAAACCATGTAATGAGCAGAAATATACTCCAAAATTGCAAAAACTATTTTCTTTCTCATCAAAGGGCATTTGTAGGTTCCTGCCCAAGTTTAACAGTGTAATAAATAATTATTAGATATTCATAGAATTCCTTTTGTGTCTAGAAAGACTTAAAGCAAAATACACAGATACAGACTGTCTTTCACATTCATTGCCCTAGCAGCATTGCTGTTGATGACCTATTTTAATACACAGAACAAGTACATGCAGCAGTTCTGTAACGTGTTTTGCCTCACACCTGCCACCTTATATTGTTCCTTTTGACTACACCTCATAGAAAGTGTGTCAACATAAGGCTGACGAAACAGAATAGCCTACCCCATATCCAGTAAGCACATGTAGTGCAAAAAAATATGCATGTTTCTCCTAATTCCTAAAATAGAATGTTTTTCCTATTTTCTCTGTCATCTCTAATACTCTTGCATGAAATTGGACAAAATGAGAGCTTCTGATTATACTTCTTCACTTCTGGTATCCATTCAATACTAACAGATCAGATAAAGGGCAGAATATTCCAAATTTCTCACAATGCATGCTTATAAACACTAGGAGGGAAAAAACAACAGATGACAACCATCCTGCCTTAAATCTTTTGTAATTATGTTAGCAAAAAGTCCCAGCTTAGCTATGATTTTTACTTTAGAACAAAGCAAACCCATGCACATACCACAACAGCAGCTAACAAGGAAAAAAATGTATGTACATAGCTTTTCTTTTATTAGAAGCTTCAAAGCAAAAACCAAAGAATGAAGAAAATAGAGTAAATGCATTATTCTTTACTCTAGCTTGATGAAGTAATGTCAATATCCCAAAACATGTTCTACATTTAGTGGAAAGGTATTCACACTTTAAAGGAACCTCAAGTGAAATACAGAAATTTGAATATAACTAAAAAACCCACCTCTAACATTAACACTAAACAGAAGCTTTGTTAAAAGGGTGCATGTGTAGTCATATAAAATAACTATAGAATTAGTAAAACAGATCTGTTTTACCAGGGCCTTTTAATTCATAATATACTTTTAAGGCAAAACAATGTAATACTCAGGAGATTGAATTTCTACAAGAAAATAAAGTTTGTTTAGATGTGAGGAGTTAGATTTTTCCACAATTCACTTAAACACAAGATTTGACATTTTGGTATCCCAGTACCTTAGGGTTATACAGAGAGCTGCAGATACTGGGTGGAGGCTACCTCGAAAATAAGCCATAAGGCTCATTTGTTCAATGCTTCAGTAAAAATGGTGGGTTTACAACTGTCAGCAAGCATTTGCAAACATTTAGAGAAAACAGGCCAGTTATTCGTTCACGCAAACTTTCTCATGTCTTTGATGGCAATGTTTACTGCCACTGCAGTGTGTTAACTGCCAGATTCGGTTTATATTTCTTTAATAATGTATTAATAATGTTAGTTTTGAAACAGAGAAAAGGACACAATAAGAACAAAACCAAACAGTTCTCAGGGATGTCACCTGTGCTATCAACTTCTGTAGGGCTGTGGGAACAAGACAAAGGTTCTTCCTCTGAGTCAGAATCGGAATCAAGAAGCATGCGAGAACCAGAAGGCTTAGTGGCAATACTGACAGAGGTAGAAGAGTGCTGATAGGTAAAGGACATGGATTCCATAGTGTGGGATTGAGTGATATGGACTAAACATAAAGCATAAAGGAGGAAAAGTAGAAAAGAAGTCAAAATAGAATCTCTAAGAAGAGAGTATTAGTTTTACATTTCATCACACACACAGTAACGGCAAAGTAACCACCAAAATGAAGTGAAAAAAATTATTTAGTTCTAATGGAGCACATAGATTTTTTTTAAAAAATATTCTTCAAATAAATGTAAAGTAAAGTATTACAGGAGACAGATTTAGTTAGCAGGTGGACAAGTGATCACTATCAAAGGATTGATAAAGTGGTAGAAACAGATGAAGATGAAAAGTCACAGAATCATCAGATCATCAATTTAATACTCCAGCTTCCATGGAAAAACACCAGTATAAACCCAGTTAATGCAGAAACATTAATAAAATTAGCATACCAGGGAATCCATCATCTGCCTCAGCCTCTCCAGGCCCGCTGCCTATGCTACTGTTGTCCAGCCCAATGTGCAGTGACTGCAGCTGGGAACGAAGCTGTTCAATGTCGCTATCTTTGCTGTCCAGAGTCATCTGCAGTTCAATCCGTATCTGACTCTCTTCTGCTATTTGCTGCAAGGATAAGTTGCAAGATTTCCTATTATCACAGTACTTGGTTACTCAGACAAAATATAAGTAGAAAATGATGCAGAATTTATAACCTATCTCAATATATATTCTGTGTATTTCTTTTGCTCAGGGAAATTCAGAAATAGAGACTCGATACGCTACCTTAAAGTCTGTATCAATACAGACTGATTTTACCGATAATACTGCAATGTTTATATTTGCAAAAGACTCTTACTGCCTGCATTTCATTTATTTCCTTCTGATATTTGATCATCATCTGAGTTAACTTTTCTCGTTCAGACTTCAGTTCCATATGCAGCTTCCTATTTTCCTTCTCCTTCCGCCGTACATCAGTGTCAGCTCCACGTTTGACTGGACCCTTCCGATTCATGATCTCAGCCAATTTATTCACAGCCTTCCCATGGAAAAGAAAAAAGTAACAAAAACCACACTAATAAATACACAGAGTTAAGTTGTGAAGAAATAAAGTCTTCTATCTATAACTAGGCCCTTTTAACTATAAACTAAGACCTCTGCTGTCCAGTACTACATGGTTGCTTTAATTCAGTGTATTTACTCAAAATATATAAGATGATAAGGATGCCATTTTCACTCGAAGCAAGCATTAGCTGTGAACACTTCCACTCATTTAAATAATCACTTCCATTTTCACTAGCTAGACCCAAAATACATCTGTGTATTAAATACCACTTGTTCTAAAAAACAATCTGAATTGAAATCAGAAATGCACTTCTTTATAGACCTTATAGAGGAATAAAAATCAAGACTGAAACCAGTAACAAATCATCTGACAGAAATGAAGACTTCTGCTAGTGGAATACATCCAGATTAGAAGTTCCCCTATTAGAAATCATAACGATCCAGTTTCACTACACTGGAAGTCTACCTAGTAGCAGAAAATAAAAAAAAACAATATATCTTCTTTCAGAGTAAAAACAAATAAAGCATTACTGGTACATATAAAGAGTTTACTGTGGAAAGTTTTCTGTTAAAAATTATTTGATTTGTGAACGCTATCTCTACATTCATTTAAATATATTTGCTTACCTGGGTTTTCAATGTTCTTTCATTCAACAACTGTTTCTCATATTGTGCTTTAATATTTCCTGCATTTGCTTCTTCTTCTTTTAGCTTTGTAATTTCTGTAGCAAGGTAATTAAAAAAATATTATATGAGAACTCATTACAAAAGAATATATTACTATTAAAGAACAAACCTGGTTTCAATTTAAATCACATTTGATTCAGAGCATACATACGTTCTTGTGCTTCCTTCAGTTTATTGTTTAGTTCTTCTTTCTCATTAGCAAGGTTAGCCACATCACTAGTTAGTGTCCTATTTGCTTCCTCCAACTAGAAAAAAAAAAGAACATGTGACCATGTAACCAAACTCATTTGGCATACAAAGCATTACAGGAGAGAAGGAAACGCTGCAGAGTGAAACCAGGACAAGGATAAGAGGAGTTGCTGTAAGAGGGGTAGGGGCACAAAAGAAAGAATGGTCAGAGAAATGCATGGAAGAAACAGGGTAAGGGATTTTTGAATTTCAGTCATAAGAAATAAATATTTTTACAATGTTAGATATACTTGTATATCTCTAAATCTGCTGAAGAGCAATGGATAACCCAAATGGCAAATAAAGCTCAAGCTCTACAACCTCTACGAAAAAATGATAAATCATATAACTCACTGAGGCTATGGTGGCATCTTTCTCAGTAAGCTCCTGCTTATGCCTTGCCATCATCTCTTTAATCTCCAGCTCTTTCATAATCTTCTCTTTTTCCAAATCAGAGTACTGTTCTTCAGCAATGGAACGGGCAAGTTGTTCTGAATCTGCTTTTGTCAAAGTAATCTCTAGCTGAGCAGCCAAGGAATCTCTGCAAATTATTGAGATATATTTTTTACTTTAAAATGGGTAGGTTAGGAAGGTGGGGGAAAGAAAGCAACAAAAAGCCATCCTGATCTTTTATGCATTAGTAGTCCAACTAGCAAACCTACCTCTCATCCTGTAACTCTTGTATCTTTTGCTGCATTTCTTTACAAATTTTGGTCTTTTCCTCACATTCTTCTTTAAGTTCTCGAACTTGTGTCTTATACAGAGTCTAGAATTTAAAATTGGAAAGACAATTATGTGATCTCTATATTCTCGAAGGTCCACAAAAATTATAAAAGTTGACATGCTATGCAGTTCTTTAATCATACTAATTAGAGTATAATTGTGCAATGCCTTCTCTAAACTTATCTAAATGCCATCATCATTCACAAATGTGTTTTGGTTATTTCACTTTGTTGTTGTTCCTCCTTTAACCTGCATATTTTTGAATGGATAGATGTATGATACAAATTTCCTAAGTTTGTAAAGATACTCTTAAAGATAATTTAAATGGGAAAATCACTATTTCATACAAAATCAGGAGTATCAGAAGCAGAGGAAATTAATTTATTTTTCTCTTTTAAATGTTTGTCTGATGTAATTAGGTATATTGAGTTTAGATTCTAATCATACAAATCCATGAGAATAATTTAAAACTCAAAATTTCATGAAATCAATACAAATCTACAGCTCTAAACTCAAATGACTGACTAAAGGTCAAGTGACAGACAACTCTAAGTGTACTGCAGGGATTTCAAGACAGGTTGCCTCTCTCAAGCCCATCCACAGCAGTCAACTGACCTCAATTCTCCCTTTCTCTCCTTCAATGTGTGTAACATTTTCATCTATAAAACTTTAGGTAGACCTTCTCCTCACTGAGGTAAATCCACAAGGAAATCTTAATTTTCTTTTAATATCGGAACAAGCCTTTTGGCATCTCCTGCAGTGCAAATGGTTGTACATTGTTAATGAAAATTACCCTTCTCGTGACAGTGATGATTTTTAAGTACGATACCTATTTATTCTGGTGCACCTTACCACAATAAATCAAAAACTCCCAACAGATCACTACCAAGTTTGGTCGTAATGCAAAATTTCCTTCTGAGTTGTAAGTGCAGACGTTTTGTCACATCCTGTGAGAATACAACTCTTCTCTACCATACGTCATGGAAGAGATGCTGAATGCAAAAAGCTTGAAACAAGCAGAAAATTATTCACACTGTGGAAAAATGAGCTGTTTGACTCCTCTCTCTGAACTCTCCTACAAAGCTGGGACATTTCTCAACATGAGCTCTTTCGTACTGCTCAGTGATCAAGATCAAGGCTGCAGACAACACTGAAGACAGGTACAAGAAAAACTATGTAGATTTGAGTTTGAGACGTGAAACGTCTGATGGATGAGGTGGAAGAAGAAAAGCTAACAGTGTACTCAGTAAACAGATTAGTATAAGAATAAAGCAGCATAAAACATACTGAGAAATACTGTTCAGCTTCGAGTTGGTCTTGAAGCTCTTTCATTTGTCCATCTGCATCTTGACGTTCCCTAGAAAGGAATAACGTGCTTTAGAGATATGAAGATATTCCAAACCAGTAAACAGAAAAGACAACATTCACACTCTTGAGATCTTCAGTGATTTCCTGACCTAAATATAGTCAGCTATTACACCTGAAGCTTCCTCTGGGTACCAGCTCTCTTTTTCACCTGTGCAGCTGAGAACACTGCAGTAGTAAAAAGTCAGTTTAATAATGTTAACACACTAACTACAACAGTGTCACAAAGTTTAACCGGTAAGAGACACTGATAAAGTAAACAGCCACCCACAGAATCTTATTTCTATGTAAAATGTCACTGATCTGACCGGTTGTTTTGGGTCTCTCATTTGATAGAGCACAGTCTGTGAATGTCTATGCTCCTTGACACACATATTTTCTTGAATTCATCTGTTATTAAAACAAGAGTCAGTTCCATAACAACAGAAATGTAGCAGAATATACTTCTGCCAGTGTTCCACATTATGGCCATGACTACATGACTAACTGCATCTTGCTAAGAGAAAAGACAAAGCACACGGAGATAAAACATCAGAATTCATAAAGGAGCAAGGACTGAGATTCACTTGATATGTGTGGTAGTCTTTTCTTTTCATTCACAAGAAAGTTCTTTATGTAAAAAATATTATTTATTTCCTTACTATCAGGTGCAAATACTACTTGCAAGATCTTGGAAGAACTGCTGACACTCCTACCTGAAGGTCCAACAGATGTGTTTAAACATCTGTAACACTAGATATTTCCAATGGCTATGCTTTGCAGCTCTGTAGTAGTATTTATTCCCAACTCTGATAAGCTCTCCTAAAGTAATAATTCCAGTAACTTTCCTCTTCACTGAAGTCCTACATCATTAAAAAAATTTACCTAGACCTTCAGTTAAAAAAGTGTTTCGCTGAAGTCTTCAGACTCATATTTAAGCTGTGTTTTTTAAGATTTTCAGGATAACAAACATCTTTTAATACAAACTTATACATTGCTGAATCACGTGGGCAGATCTCAAAACAGGTCTCAATAAGAGTCACTGTAAATTATTTTGAAGAACAATTAAGTTTTGCACTGTAGAATAGCATATTCTTCACAGCAATTTTTGTAAATTAATATTGCACTCAACTTTTGTTCCAAAAATATTTCAAATCAGTAACATGACTAAAAAATATAGAGCAACTTGCATACTTGCGGAGTTCATTGTTTTGTTTTTCCAGGCTTAATTTGATTTCCTGAAGGTGGTTATTCTCCTGTTTTAACTGCTTCTCTGACATTTTCAAGGTGTTGACCTGCTGTGTTTGCATCTTAAGGTCATTTTGAGTGAGACAGCGCTTTTGTGTTTCTTGCTCTATTTTTAGTGTCAAATTTTTTACCTGAAAAAGAAATAGAAACCTGTAAATTTTACAGATCTACACAGGAAAACAACATTTAAACAGTCTCTAATTGACTTCCTTTACATCTTTGGGAAAATCAAAGATGCTTCCTGGATAAAGGCACTAGCACACACTAAATTAGCTAGTTTTTCCATGGCAATCTCACAGCATTTACCACTACAGAAGAAAAACCTTTTAAGATTAATAACACTGAAATATGTCAGAAAAATGACACCACATTTTATGAAGTAGACTTTTTAAACTTCCAAAGACAGAGAAGGAAAACTTTGTTGCTCATTCACAAATATTCCTAAATATAGCTATAACAGGAAAAATATTAGAACACTGAAGACAAGGTTTGACTGAAGACTCCTTTTGTCAGTGTTCCTTACATCTTCAGTTAGTATATCCTTTTGCCGAAGGAGTTCATTTATTTTCTGTTGTGATTGCTTGAGATCACAGTCCAACATGGAGCGCTGCTTTTCAGCTTCCAACAACTTATTTTCTACTTTCTGCTTTAAAGCTCTCTCTTCCAAAAGTTTCTTCTCCATTTCTGTGAAGTAAAAGATATAAGACATCAGTGAAGTGCAAAATAGCAGCTTTTGGAGGCCAAAGGGAAGAGGATGTCTGCCCTGTACTAACAATAAGCCACATGTTTCTCCTTTGAAAACTGAAGAGAAAGACTACTTAAAAGTGATTAATTAAAATTTTCACAGTAAACACACACCCAGAGGATGCTTTTGCAAGCATTTCTGACAAAGCTATTTCCTACTTATGAGTTTCTAGATAACTTCCAGTTTATCTGTGACATCTCTGAGATGAACAAAAAGGGTGGAATTTTAAAAATAAAACATTTAAATCTACTGTGCTCTGACTGTGCTAATATAAAATCAAAGAGCTGAAGCTGTTTGGGAACCTGATATGCCAAGTGACTCAGCCAGTATTGCTGAACCATTTTTGCTTCTTCAGAAGATCTGCATGCTCAAAATTTTTGTGAATGCTCTGCAATTGGAAGGACAGGATCTGTAGGTAGCTTTTTAATTAGTTGCAATAAACATAAGATATTTAATTCAAAAGTAAGAGCCATCTTCTGGAATGTTTTGGTAATTATCCTTTTCTTCAAGACATTTCAGTTGTCATGAGATGCACCAGAATATGCACAGAGAAAGATTCTATTATCTACTTTGTGTAATTCACACCTAAGTCCAACTGTGATGTTAAATACCTTTCATGGCTTCAGATTTTGCTTCCTCTATAGACTCATAGATCTTATTTTTGTCTGCTAATCGTGCTTTTGTGGCTTTATGTTCAGCTTCTTCTTGTTCAAGGTTCTGCTGCATAACTTTAAATTTGTATGTCATATCTATTTCCATGTTGCTCTTTTCCTGTTAAAGAAAAAATAACATTGAAATAAAACATTAAATACATCAGGTTAGTGGCAGAATTTTGAACAATGATAACATGCTGCTTGGAAGGATGCACAGAGTAGAAGAAGAGAGAGCTCAGGCTAAAGAACTAACCGGGAATTCATTTCTACAAATGTTTTTTTGTGAACACTAAAGTGCTCTAAAAATGTACAGCGACATCCCCAGTTGCAAACAATTACAGAATTACTGCCTTAACAACCAACATTCTGTAATAAGAGCAGCTCAAAGATTACATTTATTGAAGAAATTTTTTGAGACTTTTGTTTCAATAACAATTTTGTTTAAAAAATCCTGTTAGAAGAAGTTCTTTTGTTTTTGGCAATATTGAGAATTTAAAAAACCTCCATATATGAAACGAAATATTGCTACTGTACTGTTAAGCTACACACCGGAGTACATCACTATGTACTTATGCACTTTTGAAGTATAATGTATCATGACTGTATGGGAAATGATGTCTTTTTCCCCCCACTTCTGAAATTGGAAAAAAAAACCCCATTGAAAATAAGGCTTATTTTTAATATAGGTTTGGTCTCAATGTCTAAAGTAATAAAAGTACAAATTCAAAAATTCCATAAGAATGTAACACCAATGTTCATTTAGCAGTGCTGTTACCTTTTCTAAATCTGTGAGCTTTTCCTGCAATTGTCTCTTCTCCATTTCCAGTTTGGCTAATGCACTCTTTCCATTTTTCACTTCTTCTTCAAGGCTAGATATTCGACCTAAAAAATCACCAAAACATCAATAAGACTGGGCAGTATGTGAAAACAAGACTGTACTTTATCTGTTTACAGATAACATTTTTTAAATGTAACAGCTTTTGACTATTAAGAATGTATCCTTTGGGGTGATTTTAAAAGTTACCAATAATGTTTTATAGATGTTATGACACATCTTCTCTTAAATGCCTGTTCACAATTACATAACATTTTATAAAACAGCACTTATCTAGCCACAGTCTGAAGCTCAAATAACACCACCCAAACCAGAAACAGGATGCAATCTTAACAAGATTTCTTCATAACAAATCTTCAAAAGATTTGCAGGAATACCTTGTAAATCACTGATAATCTCTGATCCATGACTTCGATCTCTCCTTTCTGATTCTAGAGCTGACTGAAGATTGAGATACTCCTTCTCCAGTTTGAGTTTTGCATTCTCTAGCAGGCAGTTCTTATCTTGTAGTTCTCTATTATTAATTTCCAGCTGCTGGATTTGCTTTGTGCTTTCTGTCTGGTTCTTCCTTAACCTGGCTGCAGTATCAGACTCTGACCGCAGCAAAGAATTGGCTTCATCCAACTAAGATTGATAAAAACAATTAAAATATTAAAAAAACATTAGTTCTGCTACAGAACACTAGGTTTTACACATCAAAGAAATAGAGACCATATTTTAAGATTAGGTTTTGAACACCAAAACCTGACGAGAAAGAACAGCTTTTAAAACCCAATTACACATTTAAAATCCCTCCACAGTTACCAAAATGTGTACTTCAAGCAGCAATTATTTAAAAATATATAAAGCTGGCATACCTGTCTTTGTAGTTGACTGATTTTTTCATTGGATATTTGAGAGTTCTGATTCCTCTTTTTTAAATCTTCAAGTTGGTCTTTCAAACTGTTAACTGCAACAAAACAATTCAACATTGTTTACCACTGTCATGAAAATACTTCATCAAAATGGAACCTTAAAGCATGGTTCAACATACCCTCATTTTCCAAATTGCGTTTCTTGTCTGCTTCATGTTCTGCTTTTCTCTGGTATTCTGTATTCTTATGCTGAAGAAGAGCCTTCTCTCTCTCTAACTGCCTGACTGCAGACTCTACATTCTTCCTTGAAGTTATCTAGATATATTTAAAAAAATACACCACTAATTACACACACAAGAGTGGTATTCTTCTATAATAAAAGCACAGCTCACGCACTCAGTTGAGTCTGTAATGGAGGAAGCCGGTCTACCTGCCTGCTGCAAACACAACGTATCACAACACGTGGTCAAATCCAGCCCAGATGTCTATGGCCAGGAGCTTTGCAATTTAAATACTGTTTCATCCTGTGGATTTGACAAACCTGGTAGACCTGCCTAAGCAGTCACTCTGGGAGCAGAGAAACCATATATGTAACATGATGACATGCACCTACATGAGCAATACATTAAGTTGTACACAGCCACATCCACATTTGTAGAAGCAGTAAGGTGCAAAGCTGGGCAAGAAATAGGGACCTTTAACAATGCAAAGCATGGCCTTCCTCCTCTAGAAACACTACTCTCACACCTTCAATTTTTAAAATCTATATGGGGTATTTGTATCATGCTGTCTAGCAACTTCAAAGTATGGTAAAAAATTAGTTCTTGAAAGAAATGTGCAGTTACAGTAAAGAAATAAAAATGAAAATATTTTAGCAGTGTTAACAATTTTATGCTTGTGAATACCAAGAAATCAGCTGGTGTTACTTGCTATAAAATGTACAACTACTAAAAAGCAATTTGCTGACAGTGAAGGAAAAAAGCCACACACAAATACTGAAGTTCTAATTCCAGTAAGAAATCTATGGCCTTACCTCTTCATCGAGCTCTTTCGCTATCTTCTCTAAACGAACACTTGTAGACCTGAAGAAATTTGAAAAATAATTTTAAACCCTGAGATAATACAGAAATTAAAATGTTTGGAGGTGTCTCACTAATTTTATGTAAGGTACTTGTGTCTCATTAATTTTATGCAAGATATTCTATTTTCAGCAATAACACGAAATCTCAAGGACTGGTGAAATCACTAAAATAACTGTGAGATTCTTATAGGGAGTTAAAGCAAAAAAAACTTCAACAAACCCCAACAAAACCACACCAGTAGTCACAGGAGTAGCAAGAATTAAGCCAGTAAGTTACAGTGAGGTCTGCTCACAGGGTTGGGAATCCCCGAAGTGGATTAAAATTCTTTTAAGCATTCAAAAACAAAATGTCTAATAAAACTTCTTTATAAATATACCAAACATGTTGAAACAGTCTCACCTGTACTTCTGTTCTAGTTCATCTTTGGCTTGTAATTCATTACTGAGCTGTTCTTCCAGCTTGCTTAGTTTTTTCTGAAACTGTATAAAATGTCAAAAAGTCATGGGCGTACATATAAAAATGCTTTCACATAAAACAAATGTATTTCATTTAAAGAACACAATAAGGGAAAGCGAGGAAAATTAATTTAATCTTTCAGTATATTATTTTAAAACCATCACTAGAAGATTACATCTTTACAAGGTATTAATTGTGATGATTTTTTTTTATAGCAACAAAATCTGCTGCATGCTGAATTGAATTGAACCATTACAGAATTACGTGCCCCAGATTGTGAGTTATAAAATTTATATGGGCAAAGAATATTGTTACCGGCCCTTTGCTGTGCTCTGTAGCCAGAGACTTTCCACTGCAGCAGATGTTTTTGGATATCATTTTCTAAATGAAATGAAAAAGTAAAAAAGGGTGTACATGACCAAATTGTATAATATTCAGAGAATATGACTAAACATGTTCAGTGACCTCACATAAAGAAGAATTTCTTAGTCTTACACCTTGGAAGCTAATGAACACTTTTCAGGTTTGGAAATGCTTTGTTTTGCTTACTGAAATATTAAAAAAAAAAAAAAAGTGAGTCCAGTACCCAAATATGCATTAAATAAATTATAAATAATAAATGTTGGATTCATTTCATGACTTCAGGCTTTCAAATACGTTTATTTTCCTCCCTTCCTCTTCTTCCTCTACCCCCCAAACACAAAATGTAAAAATGTGGTTTTCTAAAACACTTTATAATTGTTACAATTAGAAGATTTCCAGAACAGGGACGGTGATAAGGACATCAAAACCAGAGATTCATTGCTTGAGAAAATATGAATAAAATAAGTTGTCAGAAGTAAAATGCAAAGCTTTACCATCTGCATTTACTATCACAACAGAAAGCAAACATCATGAATGTGACCACATGTATTTTAAACAGCAGTACCATTTCTTTTTAAATGGTGAAGTCTAAAACTATTCATGTATTCATCAATGACAGGAAGGAAGTGGAGTCTAATAAACATCTGCATTTAAATTTATCTGATCAATACATAATGAATTTCCTTTATGTATTTTTTAAACTTTGAAAATGAATTGTAAGTTTTAAGAAACATTAATATACTATCTACACTTGAATAATACAAATGTTTAAGTAACATAATGAAGTAAGTACATGAAAATACCATAGCTTTTCCTGTCATGCATATTTAAATTCATTTGTCAATCTCCAAAAGCTGGATAAACATGCTCCATATGCTCTAACTGGAGTATGATTTAAACATTCCTTTATCCCTGCAGGCAACAATTTACTTTTTCAAACTCTGAATAAATCAGTCATGAATCATTAATGCGAGTGTGGAACCTTCCCAAGAGTAATGCTGTCTGTAGCAAACAGAGCCTCACATATTGGCTTTCCAAACTAATTCTGGATGTAAAAAGGATTTGATAAAAATCTGTATTCATTTATCTTTATACTATGGCACCTTAACTCTTGAGTACAACTGTTTCAAAATAAAACTGGTTTCCTGCTAACAATTTGGTGAATAAACATTTAAGATACACCACATCCACATAAAATTATGTAGGAATTTTTTTATTCCTTTCATAATTTGAATACTATACTTACCTCTTTACTGTCCTGTAAATAGAAAATGTCATTTTTATTGAGGATCATTAAAAGACAAAAAGCCCCCCCACAAAACTGCTTGAAAACTTATTTTAGACCTTGTCTTTTCTTAACAGACTTAACAAAATTAGTTAATCATACCATTAATACTATGGAAAAAAGGCACTAACCTCATTTTTACTAGATTGCACAGATTCATTTTCTCTGCAGGACTGAGAGGAGTCACTTAGCAACCTGTCAAAAACAAAAACAAATCCCTCTAGCTCTTACTCAAGTTTTCAACAACTCTGGCAACCTTGCCATTTTAATCAATTCTCTCAAGTCTCAATTTGTCCTACACGACTCTCAGAATGAAGCTTGTTTTATGTTGGTGTTACTGTATCTTTCTGACTTAACTGAGTGTTTCCACAACTACAGCAGCTTGTAATTTTTAAATTAATACAATTATTTCTTAATTATTCAAGATGAATTCTAGAAAGTTATGCTGTGTAAACTTTTTTCTACAATAACTAATAAAAAGCCATTTTGTCAGAAAAAATACAAATCTATCCGAATTTTAACCCTGGTTGATTTTTTAAGATATTGTATAGTTTTGTACATATGGAAATACACTGTTTAATCAGAGTTATTCAAACAATTGAAATAGTTATGAATTATTTTACTCAGACTTTGCATTTTGTAACTTTGTAACTGGACATAAAAAAATATAATGCAAGGAATAAATTTTATATTTAGAGTGAAAAAACCAAAAGAATATAAGAAAATGTGCCGCTATATTTTTAAAAATGTATATTAAAGTATCACATACAAATTGTCTCTGTAGTAGGTAAATCCTATGAAAGGCAGCTGGTTTCCCACGAAGGCTTTGGGGATTGGAAAGGTTTCCACATCTCCCTTGTCGTCCTCAATGTCATCAAAATTACTGCTATCTATATCACTGCTAAGCTCAGGAACAACAGGAGCAGCAGCTAAAAAAGGGAAAAAAAGATGCATTTCACTCCACAATTCAGTCACTTCCTATATACTGGTATCACCCTAGTGCTAAAAGACCATATTATAAGTTGTCCTTAAATAACTTGTAGTAAAATATGTATTAACCAGACAGCAGATCTGGAAATACTACTGTGAACAATTTTTTCTAGAGCAATCTATTTTTGTATTAGTTGCCTAATGCATAGACCATCTAGTATGCAAGACATATTTGCTCAGGTAATCACACTTGAGAATAGAACTTTAAATACAATCGTCATTTTAAAAAAATCTTAATAAATATATAACTTCAGAAGTTATGACAAGCTCATGAGCTGAACTGACATACTTTGCTTTTTTACCTAAAGCTATCAGGTTCTCAATACCTTACATGAAAAGCAGTAAAACTGACAAGACCACTGTCAAACTACTGTCTTAACTACCAGAAGATTAAAAGAAAAATGAAACAAAACAAAAAAACCCACCTTAAGAGAACAAAAAATCAGAGAAACAGAACCTAACATGGATTCCTTTTAATTAAAATTCTGAAACACCCAATTCCATTGTTTAAAATGGAAATGCCTACATTAAAAACATTATAAAGATGAGATAATTCCAGTAGGAAAAACATGTATTTACTAACACTTACTCATGAGGTTTTATGATACAAGTGATAAATATGAATGTTTGAGCAAGATTTTTGACAGAAAATACTTAATTTATACAGCCTGAAGTTATTTTTTATTTCTACTATTGCAAATACTGAATAAGGTAGAATTTTAACCTAATTTACTTACTTTCTCGAATGTTGTCCCAGTTCCACTGATCACTTCTGAAGAAAGGGTGATGCTTTATTTCTTCTACCCCATTTCTCCCAAGTCGCACATCCCTAAACAGCGATTAATCCAAAGTCACATTAGGAAAAACAGCTTCTTTTTTCCTTTGTTATTTTTTTTTTTTTTTTTTTAAATTTAAATTCCGACTTGTTCGTAAGCAGTAATGAAACTTTCAGTAAAGATTGTCTGTGTTAACCACACTAATGGACAAACAAAAACAAAATTTAAAAACCACCAACCACTAATCTGTAGTTTCTCATATAAAATGCACCGATTCTTAGCAAGCACTCTCCCTGTGACTGCTAAAATGTCCAGAATCTGTCCAGAATCTGGAGTCTGCCACGTGGGGAGTAAAGCAAGAAAGAGAGCACTGAGGCAAAAACTAAGAAAAAACTAAAAATACAAACAAAAACTCAACACCCTTGGGGGAAATAAAACTGCAGAACTTTCATGTCTGCCAAACCACATGACAGACCATAAGATGCAAGTGAAGGAAGGTCTAACTTGCTGCACAGAACAGTTATTCAAAGCTGGACTAAAATAAATATTCTAAGAATTCCATCCTCTGCCCCACAACTAACCCTGACACGGCTCTGGCTGATCGTTGCTGCGAAGTAAACCTTAAGTGCAACAAAAAACTTTCAGTTTGAACAGAGGAGTTTCTCTTGAAACTACGCACAAGAACAGGACATAAAAACAATGCATGGAAAAGAACTAATAAATCACAGGGTCGAAGCTCAGTCCTTCTTCAAGGGCTTCAGCAGCAATCATGCAGCATCTGTTTCAAATAAATCGCTCAAGCCCTGTGTTAAATATAAACAGGAAGAGGGACACACGTAGTGGAAGTCCACCTTACCACATTTACACTATTAAATTCTAATCATATTTTCTTTTCACCCTTCAGCTACCAAGGATGAAAAATGCTGTTAAATACAGTACATCCTTCCTGACGGACTGCAGTCTTGCTCAGTAGAGCAAACAATCTTCAAATGCAAAATCCATTATAAAACATTTTGTTTTCCTAACTCCTTCTATAGCGGCCAGACTTCCTGCTCCAGCCAAGTTCAGGTGATCACAGGAAAGCATAAGAAGGCATCATCAATCCAGAGTTAACTATGGATCTACGGTGTTATTCTTTTAAATCAGTGAAATCTAAGATTATCTCTGCTTTCTGAAACTAAACAAAATGTAAGTGTTCAGGTTAAGAACAAGCTTACGCAGCTTAATTTCAATAAGTGGCTTAGTTCTATACAGGGAAACTTCTAAGATTTTTTTTTTGGTAGCTAGAACATATCTTTGCAGATTTGTTAGCTATATTTACCAATTAATGCAACAAAGCAAATGAAAAAAAAAATTCAAACACTCTAAGAAACCTTAAACAAACTCAGAAAATACATGCTTACTTTCAGGAAAGTATTTGCTTCCACTTTTCTTAAGTAACATCCGCATAGACATTGAGCAAAACAATTTTGTCCTTGCCTTGGAGGTTACAAATTACTTTCAGCCTTACAGGTTTGTTACTGCAATTGGAAGGATCTATCCTGCACAAACTATGTTGTTAATAAGAGCTGTCAGAACTGCTCATAGAAATAAAATACAATACCTGGAAAAAACACCCCAAAAGAAAAACTAGAGAACGGGAGGATTGAGTTCTGAAGAGATCTGAACAGAGATTAGGAGAAGCAGTAGAAGGAATTAATTTTTACAATGTACCATCCAAAATAAATACAGCCAATACCATCCAAAATAAAAAACAGTGCCAGAACAATATGTGCACTTACCTATCAGTTAAAAAGGCACAGATAAGGTTCTTTGCATGCTTAGAGATTTCCACATCATCTGGGAAATGTAATGAGTTCTTATGATCCATAATTTTACTATATGTTCCTACTAGCGAGTCTGCATAAAAAGGAGTATCACCTGAAAATAAAATAGTAAATTGGCTGTGATTTTAAATCACATTTAAGTTTCGTGAGTTGAATAAGACAAAAGATATAATGAAAAGTCTACAAGCAGTTTACCTAAATTAGTCTTTTTTTTAAGAAAAAGAAAAGAACTGGACATGCAGGGTACAAAATAATATATACTACTAAAAGTATTTCTTCCCTAAAATGTCCATGTTACAAACTACAACATTTTCCGTTCTGCCTATTACTACCAACATTTTGCCTGGTGAATTACATCTTTTGTTCTGCCTTGAGACTCTCAATAAGTTTTCTCATTTACATAATGGCTGACACCCACATGAGTCAATCTTTAAACACTCCAAGGGTAAAATGGACCAAAAGTCATTAAAGATTTTCTAATGCACATTTGTTGGAAGGAATCCACCAAAGCTTTCTGAAGACCATTTCAGAGGCACACAGGTCTACCCTGCCTAAGGCATGTCAGCTCTGAGCAGGAGCCTTCCCAGTGTGTTACCACACTGTTAAACCCATATCAATAAATCTTGTTGACTGACAAATTACATCAGCTTGAGTGACCATATTAATATGGCAGGTGGCTTTTAAAATCATGGACCTTTCTCACCCAAGGGTTTACAGCCTAAGCTTTAGTTAAAGATATTTGCAAAGAAACTAGACTTAAGGAAAGAAAAACTGGGGCAAGTGAAAAGAACAGGCTGCGATAAAGACAACTGACAATCAAATTAACTGACTGCATTCTCAACATACAAATGGTTTGGGTCTGTAATTAAGAAGCTGCAACTTCTACAGAAATCCTTTCTCCCACCTAATCCATAGGTTTAACAGGGAAGGTGAACAATCAGTCACGTGAGCTAGGCTCTTTCCTCTGTGCTGCATGCAGGCAGGAATCATCTGGCATTGCAGGCTGCAGCTTTCCAACAAGGAACTGAGCATTTCAAAAGCCACAAACATGAGAAAAGGTACAAATGGACCCATGGACAACAACCATTCCGCTTTCAAAAGACTATAAATGCTATCTTCTTTCTGTCATTTTATGGCAAAGTAAGAAATTAGTACACACCAGCTTTAACTAAACTTTTAGACATTCAGTAAATTCATTAGGTTGCCATAGCAGAGCATTGCAGGCAGGGATCACTGATATTTGCTGTTGCTTCTCTCTTTACCAACCTTCATCTTCGCAATTGTTTTCTCTCTTGGAAACAGCTTTGATTTTGGCCACACCTCAAAAATATCTTAAGTCACTGAACTAACGTTAGGATTCATCCTGTGACCAACATTTTACCTTTTAGTTAAGTACATAATACAATTTTCCTTTTCATAATAAAATTACCATTTTCATTACTTCTGCAACTGTATCAAAACCAGAATAATAAAACAGTTTCTGTGCTTTCTTTGAAATGCAGTTTTAGAAGACCAAAGGCAGAAACTGATACGTAAGCACAGACAAAAATTGATACTTTCTACCAATGTGTGGGTTATGGAGAAATTAAGTAATATTTCCCTCCTAGATACAAGGAGGGGAAAAAAAAGAGACTCTGAAATGCTGAGAAAATATTCTGGACAGCTATGTCCAGTACTTTAAGAACTGAATAATTTTACTTACTGCTAAAATTGTTCATGAGAGACTATTAACCATAAACCATACATTTTTAAAGTCAAAATGCCATAATTCTTAAAGACTTGGAAATAGTAATAGCATAATGTGTTCAAGTGTCTTTCCTGGCTCAGAATACCAGAAACAGCAAAACTGCAATATTCCCAGAAAATGCTGATTTAGATTTTTAATAATTATATGCTCAATTCCATCTTCTATAATCAGTATTTTGCTACTAGACTATAATACTGATCTTCTCTGTATTTTAAGATGCAGATGACTCATCCCCTTAACAGATTATATTCTATGTTCGTTGCCATAGCAGTCCAGTGTATTTTACTAGAAAATCCTGACTCAAGCACAAAAGAAAGAATTTAGCCATACTCCCGCATTTTGACCTAACAGAAGATGCTGATGTACTGTAGAAAAGGAGGAGAAAAGAAAAGGACAGTCCTGCCCTTTCCACTCCTTTCTCATCTGCGTGTCCCTGCAAACTCAGTCCTGCCTGAGACGGCACAAACGTGGTGAGGTAGCTGACCCCAGTTAAAACTATTCTAAGAATTAGTTTTAAGCTGAACCGAGTCAGGGAACTAATCACTGAGCAAGCACGCAAACAGCTGTCGCAGCGCCAGAGTGACAGAGAGCAACGAGAACAGGAATGAAGCTGCAGCATCAGCCGAAAGTCAGAAGCTGTTAGTGAGGTACGAGCAACATCTGCGCAGCAAAGTGCAGCTAAAGGCACAGGAAAGAATCAGGGATAATCTTATTAGCAGAAGAAATCACTACTTACCAACTAACATCTCAAAAAGGAAAACCCCTACGGACCACCAGTCACATTCCCGTCCATAGTAACCATCACCCCCCTGCGATTTCAGCACTTCAGGTGAGATGTAGTCGGGGGTCCCCACGGCTGTGTCGCAGCGCACCATTCCTGTCTGTGCAACAGTAACAACACAAACAGCTCAGTTCACGGGGCTTCTGAGCACCTCTTTAATCAGTTCCTCTGTTAGCAGGACAGAAAACCAGAAAAAATATAGCCTAAAATACTTGGTTTGAGAAGTGTGTTTTAAAGACTGGTTTTTTTTATTCAAGAAGCAACATGGATTGATATTACATTTCTTGGTAATGTGCTAGCCCCTGCCTACTCCATAGTGATTTCTCTTGATTTCATCATCCCAAAATTCACCAATTTTATTATTTTTACTACTGGTTTCAATATGAAGCTACACACCATATCCGAGTGCTCCTTTTCTCATTGAATTCAGGGACAAACTTTAGAATAATTTTGACAAGTTATGAATTCTAGGCCCTACAAAGAAGATACATAACAATTTGGTCTAATTCACCCAATAATCAAGTTACAGGTAAATTTTTATAGAAACACCTTGTTTTTCGTTTAAAGACAGGAAGAAGAATAAAAGGAGAAGCTATTTTTAAAGACTAGAAAAGCTTTTTGTAAAAAACCCGCATTTTTTATTAATATATTACCACAGTTGTGTCAATTGAATGCTTCCTCATCCTCTGCTTCATTCTGAGAAACTAAAAATGTAGGGGCTAAGTGACGCAGAAGCATCAATCAGATCTGCAAGCATTCTGGTTCAGTTATAAGTCCTGTTTCCTTTAATCAAATTCACTGAATTCACTCCTGAGAGACCAGATGGGTGAATGAAATTAAATCCTGGATGAAGTTAGAGAAGTACCAAAAATATACTCATCTTTTATTCTGTTTCTCAACCAGAAATTTTATCTAAGTCATCTTACAAAGTTCTTCGTGCATTTTGCTACCAGTATGAATGGCAATATGTATTAATTCTGAATATTAATACAGAATATTAATAGCAACAACTAAGATCAAAATACAGATTTAAAGAACATAAGAGCAACATTCAGTTTTGGGAATTGTACTGATACATAAAATTTAGACACCACATTACAATATTCTTTCTCATACACAATATGAACTGTGAAAAGCTTTTATTTCTATACTAAAACAAAATCCAGAAAGTCATGAACCAGCAGGCAAAAACCATAGGATGACTAAATACTGTAGAGACCTATGGAGTACTTCAAATGTCATCCTGGCAAATGCCTATCATCTTCTATGACTCCATGTGAAAACTGAAACCTAAAGAAGTTTTAACTTCTCAGTTCAAGAATGAAGAGCAGGTAAACTTTTGCATTCTATACTGGATGAAATAGCACATAGCTTATTCATACTGGGATAAGAAAATGAAGTTAACTCTTTCCAGAAGACCAATGCATTCATTGGACAAAGAAAAATACAGACAAACACATTTTAACACTGCAAAATAAACTAAGGCTCAAAGGCTCCAGAAATCTAAAGCTGAGAGCAGTTGACAATGGATCTAGCAGATGGCAGGAACCACTGTTTGAATATCCTGTTTGTCACAGCCCTCTGGACACTAACCTGCATGGCTTCTCTGAAGCCTAAGCCTCTCTTTACTTTGAGCACAGGAGGAATTGCTCTAGGGTTATGTGATTCTGCTCATCCACTAAGACTGTGAATACTTAATGAGGCCTCCAACACCGGTATGTGTCTATGTCTTCTTTATCCAAACACAAAATTACAAGGGAAAGTCTGAAGTTTTGCTCAGTTGAGCCTGGCTGAAGCCACCTGAATCCCTCCCTGGGTAAGGAGATTCTTTACAAACAAAGTCACTAAAACAGTTCTGAAAGAGTCCTCTGAAGTCTGCAGCTTCAGTCACAGCCTCACAACCTTGACACCTAAGCACTTAATAACACCCCATTTCCCATCCCCCTGTAATTAATACACCAAAGCAAGAATACTTTTTAATATGTTACACATATTGATATTTTTTGAAGTCTTAAACAAACAAAGCAAAGGCTATGCTAAAAACAAGCCAGACCTACACAAGTCTGATGGCTGGTATGCAGCAACAGGGCAAGTCTTTTCAACCATGTTACAGATGGTAAAGAACTCCATGTAATAGGACCTTAAGTTTTCAGACAAGATGCCAAAGAATTGAACAGTAAAACAAAAAAAGTTCTACAGTAAAAAAAGGCCTTGCACGCTAATACCAGGTTCAATGGACCACAGCTCTCTGAAGCACATGGAGCTAGTTGTACTTATTCCCCATAAAACTCTACCTTCTGTCACAGGAACTAACCTAGAAATGCATTGACAGATCACAGAACAGCCTGGCTTGGAAGGGACCTTGAAAGATCATCTGGCCCAACCTGTCATAGGAAAAGGAGCCTATATAAGATTATCTAGCATGCTCTGTGACTGCATCACAAAAAACTCCAGCAATGAGGATTCTACCATGGCCCTGGGGAGGTTGGCTCATTATCACCTGAATATAAAGTTCTCAGATTTCTGTTCCACTCATTTACACACTTCTTTCAAAGAACTTTGGTGTTGCTCTGTGTGTATTTTTAAGTGCTGGGCCCCTTTAGTACCACAGTCAGACTGACTTCTGTGATCTCTGGCACCAAGCTGAGTAAACAGCGCCATGCTCTCTGCACAGTACAGAGCACCTTGGTAGTCCCTACATTCTGAAGAGACTTAAATGGTGCTGTTTTCTCTGGGCAAGGTATTACTCCTGTGTTTCAAACACTAAGCCTCTGTTTATGCCTGAGTAGCACACTTACTGTAACAGTCCTCATACAGAGCTTTCTGTCGGGAGTCTCAGGGCAATGTTTGACCTGAAACTTTTCTCATCACCCCAAAAGATCAAGGTAGACCTTGGAATTAATCTCCTGCAGCTATGTGAGAGATGTACAGTGCACAGTTTAAAAAAACAGACTGTCCAGGAGACACAGTAATGTTCTCGCAGCTCCTGACAACTTGGCAGTGAGGCTGCAGTGTTTCCCAGCATCATTCAGCATTATTATATTGCTGAAGACAAAGCAATTCAGGTTTCATCTTCAGCAGGATCTCCATCAGACCTGGAGGACTTGCTGTCTTGAACCAAAGCTGACAATCAGGTTTTCAATCCCTCATGAAGTTCCTTCCAGTAAACAAGAGCCGGAGGGTGTTTGTGTGGAAGCATTAGGAGAGCACACATCAGGTGCTAGCACTGCAGGCAGCTCATGCAGTGTGCTGCAGGCAATGGACTGAGGCAGGAAGGATCCAGCAGAGTCTTCTTCATTGGACAAGCTTCAACGAGAAAGGAGCTGGTTTCTAAAAAGAGGAACATGCTGCTTCTTTTAGCTGAACTGCCTCAGCTGAGGCAATAATCCCAAAATATCCCTTCTTTCGGTCACATCTTTTTCAACAGATAGTGTCTGAATCTGTTTCTGCTCTGCTGAAAGCTCAGTTAGCACAGGACAGTGCTGTGCATGGCAACACTGGGAGCTCCTGGCCCTCCAGTACCTACCACAGCAAACTGCTGTCCAGTTAGTTACAGAACACATGAGGATTAGACAGAGCCTGCTGAAACCTGCCCTGTCTACCTTATCATACCTAAATATCAAAAAGGGAACCACAATTCCTACTAAATTTTTGGGTCTACCTCCATTCTTTATTCAACAATAGAAATACTCACTTTGTTGCAGATTTTTAAAAAGACAGATAATTTAAAAAACAAACAAACAAACCAGCAAAAAACAAACCCCCAATTATCACAACTGAGTTCCATAAACAGAACAGTTCCTTTTATGCTGAAAAGATCATTAAAACACTTAGCTACTCTTTTCACAAAGTGACAAGGAGGAACTCTGCTGCAAGTGTCTGCTCTGGCCTGGCCAGGCAGACTTAAGCAAACACTGAACACAATTCCACAGCAAAGGTCAGAAAAATCTCTCAACAAATTGCAGCAAAATTTTCATGGGCTCTCAATAGCACAAGGAAGATGCTAATGCTCACAACTGCTAAAAGAGATCCAAATCCAAAAAAATAAATAAGTACTGGGTGAGCATATATTTTCTACAAATCAGTCTGCCAACACTAATATTATATTTACACAGCTGGGACGTGTTCATGTTTTGTAAGAAGTAGCATGAGATTTGGAGACAATCCAGAACCTCTCAACTTCTAAAGCTTCCTGTAGAAAAAATTTTTGCCATTCCACTGAGTCTGAGAAACATGAATAACTTAAAATAAAATCTTTTAAAAAATTAACTTCTCTAGGAGATCACTGGTCCATTGATGATGCTCAGCTTAAAGTGGAGCTCACTATAACTTTTTACAAGAAACATGGATGCATTTCTCACATTTACAGTATCATCATCCACATTTCAGTATTCTGTTCTTTTAACAACAGCAGCAAAAAAGAAAAAAAGTAAAAGGTGTAGGTCCACCATTTCTAGGGTCCCTAAAACAGAACAGAGGATCACCTTTATTATTTGTAGATTTATCTTATGAGCTTTTTTGATGCTTTTTGTTGTCACTTCCAATGAACAACAGATTCCCTTAAGACATGACAATCTACTGACTCAAAATAAATATTAATATTTTTAAGCATTGATTTAAGAGACCAAGTACTACTTTTGATTTTTTTAATTAAAGTAAATGCTGTCCTCTAAAATACAGTCAAGTAAATCAACAAAATGGAGGTAAATATTATCTCTGCCTTTAGAATAACAACATCAACAAAACTAAACAGACTGAACTTCAATAAACAGCTGCAGTCGTACAATGATGAAGTTAATATATTATCATGTAAAAAAAAACCAAACCCTAACTGGAGACCATGATTCTAGATATTGCTGAAGGGACATCAACTGAACGATGCAAATGCAAATCAAGTAGACTGCAGAAATTACATCTAGCACTGCCTAAACAATATAGAAAAAATCGCAAAACATAAAAGCAAGTTAGCTTAAAAGACTCACCCTTGCCAACACTACTACAGAAAACTTTCAAAGACCAGGCAAATTGTAACACACATTCATATACAATTTTTTAAGAATCTGTTATAATGTTTCACAGGAAGAATATATTCTGCAAATTACAACATAACATTGTTTTTCATGGAAGATTCTAAGAGTGCAAACTATGAAACAGTTTTATTTTAATGTTTTTTTGATAATATGAAGTATCCTGTTAAAAATACTCCTACACAATCTAATTAGAAAACTGTATTTGGCTGTACATGGTAAAATCTGGACAATGAAATAATTTTAATTGACATCTTGGCATCCTGACAAATAACTGACACATTTTGATCAATATATCACATACCACTGCTGCCTCATTGTGACCTCATTTGAATGACCACTAGAGGATGCTATGAGAACAATTAGATACTGGAAAAAAACACATGGAATGTATCTTGACTATAAAATTATTTCATTTACAAAAAAATGTCAGCTTATGAACTGTTCCAAGGTTATTAATGTTGAAACTAAGAGTTATCTTGCAAGCTTTTCAGACATTTGGCAAAAAAATGTACCTCAAATATTCATAAACACACATTTTCAAAAATAGCAAAGAGTAAGTTTACATCCTTCTTCTGTGTGATAGAACAGATTACAGAAAAGGTTACACTATTTAAAGTACTCTTATATCTAGAAGTAGGAAACAAGAAACAGCTTTCTAACCAAATAGATCATTTGATGAATATTCCTTTCAGTATTATAATCATAAGAAAATAACCTTAGATTTAGATGTAATTTAGAATTAACAGCTTTATAGATGATACATTATTCAGTTGCATACTTACTTCATCCATTTTCATGCAAGTGCCAAAATCTGCCAGCTTCAGATGCCCATATTTATCTAAAAGCATGTTGTCAGGCTTCACATCTCTGTGTATCAAGCCCATGGAGTGAATTGCATCAAGAGCAAGAACAACTTCGGCTGTGTAGAATTTGGCCCATTTCTCAGGCACATCGTAATTGCTCATAAGGTTTACAAGATCTCCACCTGGCATGTATTCCATTACCATGTACAAATATTTGTCATCTTGAAAGGCACAAAATAGCTGCAAAGAGGAAAGGAAAAAAATGCAATTACTTTTCAGAGACAGCTAGGGAAAAGAATAAATCCCTTTATCTTGAAGTTTCATTAAACTCGAGAGTATGTTTTCAAGATTACTTTTAATATTTATAAAATCTACCTTTTCTATTAATTATGACACTACCTTTGAATTTACTGAACTTCAAAACCCCCTCATTATAATTTTTAAGAAAGTGAAAAAGATTTCCGGATTATTTCAATACTATAGGTTTTTATCTATCTATCTATCTATCTATCTATCTATCCATCCATCCATCCATCCATCCATCCATCCATCCATCCATCTCCATGCTCCTTGACATTAAAAAGTATCACTGAGTCAAAATGCAAAGTATCCACTCTGCGAAAGGGAGCATCATGTTCTGATTTGAAAATAGCTCAACAGTGAGCAGCATCTTAGACTGTTTCTAAATTTTCTATATTATCAATTCCTTATCTTTTACATGTTTGCAAAGTCACGACTGAATGTCCTAAATCAACACACGTTGAAATAAGAAAGAAAAACAAAATGTTCCCGAAGATAATTATAACACAACACAAAGAAACTGTCCTTAACAATAAAATACTGCTCTGATATGGGTTGTGGTCAGTATGTTTCCTACTGGCATGATAGTGAAGGTAAGTTCAGTCTCTTTAAAATGTATTTCAGACCTAGAGCGCTGAAGTTTTAGAGATCCCACCCAGTGATCACCAGGTCTGAAAATAGACCAGTCAAGCAAAAAGCATCACTATCAAATGTTCAATAACTGGTGTGAAAAAATCTCTGAAAGTCTCACCTTATTTCTCAGGGTATACTGCCTTACCTTAAAAACTAAAATCATTCACACATTCAAATTACACACACAAAATTTAAAGGCAGTTGAAAAATAGGATGTGTGGAAAGGACAAAATCAGAATCAGAGAGACCGTGGAGGATGAGGAACCATGAAAGGCATGTATGTTATTATGGAGATTCGACCTTTAGATTAAAATTCATTCTATAACTAGTGACAGAAAGCCTAGATTAGAAATATATATTTTAATACATATATATTGAACTGTATTTGTTTTCACAAATGGGTAAGATATGCAATATATAGTACAATAACGCGTTGGGTCATTAAAATCTAAACAAAGATTCAAAATAATCTTTACGTTCTCACATGTAGAGATATTAATGTAACATAATAATAAATAACAGCACTATGTCTTTATACACTTTTGTTACTTCCCTCAAGGAATTTAATTTAAAAAAAAATTAAAACTATCTAGGACTCGTTTCATTTGTTTTTCACATTAAAAAGTAGACACAGAGAAGCAGTGTAATCTGTCCCAGTTTCTAGATCTGAACAGGACCTACATTTTCTTCAAACCAGCTCAATGTCCTACCCCACTGGACCACATCACCTAAATATATCACACTAATACACTTAATCATAGAAGGCACAATTACAGCTACTTTAGTTCATTTGCTATTTACAATGCAGACACACATTTATATCCTGCTTGTGACAGTTTCCTTTGAAAATCCACATCATGCATTTCTCATTACTTTCAACTGCATGTGAAAAATAGTTCCTGACAATTACTGTTACTAGAACAAAGAACCAAACAAAAAAAACATCTATTTGTTTAAATATTTCTGCTGAATATAGGCAAGAGCACAGAACATGCTCAAAGAGCAAAATATCTAAATAAAATCTTTGTATACTTAAAGTGTTATGAAAAATAAAAGGAAAGCTTAAAGCCAGTCTTATTAAATATACAGAAGCATGGCAATATATATGAGAGCATTTAAATTAATTATTTAACAAAATTAAGTACTAACAATTTCTCCAAGCACATGCTTTCATTACTCCTTTTGTTAACTGGTGCAATTTCCCAGTTACAACAAATGGCAATAATCAGTACTGATTGTTCCCAAAGGCGTAATTCACATTACAGCATCTTGATGACACATGTCATGAGACAGCTGCGAGTGATGGTGTTCAAGCCCAGCTGAAGCAGTCAACTCTCCATTACTCGGATATTCCAAGTGCTGATGCTGTTACTGACCACTGAGAGAAGATGGCTTCAAGGAAACCACTGCTACAGCCTCCTGTCTTGCAGGGGACCGGGCCTGCACACTCATCCATATATCAAACTGCAGCTGAAAAGACAGTGACTATTTAAAGCACTCTTAATACCAATTGCCTCTGATCAACTGACTGTACCAGGAGAGAAGACTGGAATTACCAATCACATTTGCTTCTACATTTCTATACAGAATTTTTCATAGTTGGAAAGGTAATTTCTCTATTATTCCAAATTATTATGCATTTCAAAAATCTGTTTAATTCTGTTTTATGATGCATTTGTAGTGACGAAAATGTAAATTAATCTACTTTCTAACAGAGCCAAATACATAAAACTTAGTGAAATTGCTGTAAAAATGTATTTTTAAAAAGTAAAAATCTGAACCTAAACCTTGATTTAAGTTTCAAAGTAAATTCAAAACCAGCTCACGACTGGGAAGTATTTATGGCATCAGCATCATTACTATTGCTGTGTTGTTATTATTATTTTACTTTTACACATCCTCCTTACCTGAACCACCCACGGGCTGTTGGCAAAGGCCATGATATCTCTTTCTTCCCAGAAAAAGGCTGAATCTGATCTCTTGATCATTTCAAATTTACTAAGTAGCTTCATTGCATAAACCTTCTGTGTCATTTTATGGCGAACCTGTTGGTTGAGAAAGAAGAGAAGCAATCTTTTTTAACTGTCTCGTTAAAAACCAGAGTACCAGCATAGTGTATCTCTGCTATGTGCAAACTGCTTTCTGAGATGCAATGCCCCCAGGTCTTCATATGCCAAATTTTCTACACCATAAAGATTTGAGAACTTCAAACCTAAAAGAAAAGCCTAACAGCTGCTCAAAAAAACCCACCATAGCACTAGGAAATAAAGTCTAACTCCGCTTTTATTTTCATATTCTGAACACTGTCTAGCTATTGAACTCATTCATGCTAGGAATTGGGCAAGCAGTCTGCCTCAGCCTCTGCCAATTTTTATTTTGCACCAAAAAATTATTGTTACTATTTCTTTTCCTAACTAGTTCTTAAATTCACTTTAAATGGTGGAAAATTAATACAATAAATCTGGTTGGAAAACTTGAATTAAAGCCTTTATTGGAAAATAAGAAAATATTTTTGAAAACTTCTTTTGAATGCAGACATGAAACCAAATCCTAAAATTGAACACTGCAGCTAATTAAACAACATGAGACATCCTAGTTTATTAAATAACTATTAAAGGAGCAGGTTTTTAACATTCTTGAGTGTTTCTTAAAGAAATCAAGGTGAGAAGTATTCAGCTGTTAAAAGTCTGAGTCATCAGGTTCTTAAGATTTTGCGTATTTTTTTCCTGTTAAAATAAAAAATTCAGTGGACTAGTTTGTGAAATCAATTTCTGAAAACTGTGAAATGCGCCAGAAATTGAAGTTATGATTTTCTGGTGCATTCAAAAACCCTCACATCTAGTAAATAAAGCAGATGTCCTAACTTTTTAGTTTTGCACAATGTCTGAGTTTAATTATGTTACTTGAAAGAATGTTTAATGGGCTTTTCTCAACAGCTGTTTCAGGTCCATGACATCTGCAGTGCAAAGCTTCAGAGAGGCACCTATTTGGTCTACAAATCTGGCAGCATCAGTCTCCTCCTGCTCCTGCGGAGTTGTAAAAATTAATATTGCTGAAGGAATAGAAGAAGCATCAGGTAGAAGGGGTAATCTTGGAAAGAGCAAGAACATGAACAGAAACAGGATTATTTAAGAACTTGCTGTTCTTGAAATTGGGGCTTTTGCCTTCAAGATATAGGTGCAAAGGTTTTATTATTAGTATTTTGCATAGTTTAGCACTAACAACCAACCTTCTGCTCATTTAGATCAAAAAAACCTCCAGCCTAACACCAGAACAGAAATATGGTATCTGTGTGCATTAACAACTCTATAAGCATATTTTTAAGACATTCATTAGTCAGCTAGTAAAGGTGTCCTAAGAAGGTATTTTGAAAACTAACTTCTTCCCATTTACTAACCCCATAGGGATTATTTACAAAGACTTGGTGGTATACCACAAACTATACTCCACTAAGTAGAGCTTTTGTAATCCTGCCCAAAACCAGAAGAAACACAAAGACCAGAAACCTCAAAAAGATACTGTTTAACTGAAGATGCATTTTCTGTGAAAGTTCACATTGAAAGTCTCCAATGTATTTAGTATTTTACAATTCCTAAAATTGCTGTGTACTTTTGCTTAGGTACAGTTAGAGTGGCTGCCTTCATTTAAAAGAACAACTGTCTCCCACTACTTAGGAAAAAAAAGATTATTTTAAGTCAGGAGAGCCTGAAGGAAGCTCATGTACAGGAGAGGCAAAGTAAAGAGGGGTGGGGTGGGGGGCCCAAAATCATAGTCTGTGCACCTCTCTAAATAGTGCCAATAGGTTATTGGCGAAATTATTTCTTGAGAAAATTTCAGGATAGGTTCTTTCTCTGTATAGAAATCACCAAACCAAAGCAATAAGTATGCTGGCACACCCAGAGACTGAGTGTGTGTTGGCACACCCTGCAGGTGAGCAGACCTACCACCGACATTCCTCCTCCTGTCACCACCATGGGCCCTGGAGACAGCCTTTTTAGCTGCTAGTCACGGTGCTCTTTACCCAGAGCTATATTTGTACATACAGATATTGGCTCATACAGCAGATTATTCATGTATTAAACTGTCATGATGTTTCAATTTCTTCCAACTGTTAAAACGAACTGCCAAATTTAAACTTCAGCTCACCAGAGTAACTCTCAAAATAGGTAGGAAAATCCCTTCATGCCATTAGCACTGAGTAACATGCCCTCGTTTAACTCATGAAAATGCATTAAATGCCACTCTACTCTGCTTCAACAATCTAATACTTTCAATAAACAAGTACACACAAAATGCATCCATAATTTCCACAGCAATCACATGGGAAGACAATCTGCAGGCAAAGAAAATAACACATCCATTTGAAGTTATCAGATTGAGTACATAGTATTGATAATGGTACTGTCTCTTTTATGATTTAAAATAAAATGAAGATCCTAGAGTGGAGTTTTGACATGGACTCTAAGGCTTGAAGTAATTACAAGGTATCCTAAAATACTTAATATAGACATAAGAAATGACTACAGATAGGGTATCAAAGTTCACATCCTGACAAATTTTCTGGTAATAAAACATGACTGATTTATCTGTTTTACTGTACTATACACCAGCAGTGGATGGGGAACTAAACCTAATAAACAAAGCACTTAATGAAGAAAAATAAACGAGCATCTGTTTATGCAGGCCATGAGACCCGCTGGTTTGCAGCACTAAGAAATCAGACAGTACAGACTGTCACCCAGACCATCCTGTAGTACCTAAACACAAGAAAGTGTTAACTTGGCTTTAGTTTTCTCTTCCAGTACATGACCAGGTCAGTCTGCTGTGCCACTGCAACGTTACAGTCCTTCATGGTTAGACCTGGGAGAAGGAACTAAGGATATGGTTCAATTTCAAATCAAGAGGATTTTTCCAAAAGTGAAAACAAACAAGAGGTACTCAGGATGTGCTTCCATAAATTGCTGTTTCTGCATAAACCAGAAGTAACATATTAAGCACAATAATTTAATTTTTCTGTCTGCCCTAGACACCAGTTTCTTTTATTCACGGCACTGCGTAAGAGAAGTGATCTGCAGCTGGCAGTTATTTCCTTAGCTTTCCCCATCACTACAGACCCAGCAAAACCAGAGACCAGAGCTCAGTATAGAGTTTAATACTTTTGGATTTATAAGGAAATTGTTTCTCCACCAAAGTCAGATGCTCAGGCCAGAGTCATCTGATCTCTCTTTACTGGACTATTTTTTAAATTTTTTTGGAGGGGAGAGGAAGAGGCAAAACCGAGGCTTTAAAAAAAAAATCTAGCTGTAAGACACAACCACAGAGAATGTTTCACTTTCTTGACAGAATCTGGAAAGCTGATTGCTTCACACCACTTCTTTAGCAATAAAATGCTACACTGGAGCAGAAAACTCAGGGAAAACAAAATTAAATTAAGGAGGTCATAGCTGAATATTTTATGCTGCAAATAATACAATCCAAAAAATGAGCATATTAATGTAATCTTTAGAAACATATCATAAATGTTTAATAAATATTTGTGTTACAATACATATGTACAACAACACATATTGATAACAAAACATTCATTAATTTAACTCATGTACTTAATCATGTTTTATTTATGGTTCTTTCTGTATTTAATCCCCACTGAAGCAAATTTCTATTTTGATCACAAAGTGTTGCAAAATATCTTCATTACTGCAAATCCATCATCTGCAACAGTGGTGTTAACATTTTGAATGGAGTAGAAATAGATACAGCTTAGCTCAATAGTTTAAACTTGTATCATACCTTGTGAGGCAAAAAATTGAGGTATGTATGTCCACATCACCAGCTAATATTAGTTCAGATCTGCAGTTGTACTTACTAGCCCACTGCTTATCAGCTGTAAGACTGAATAACATTATGATTTCTACTTGTATTTTTACATTCCAGAGAAAGTGTTCTTTTAAATTCACATTAAATACAGAAGAGCTATATATGAAAACACAGAAGTTCCCTTCCAATACCAAGGATTCTTGTTATTTTGAAGGGCTTATTAAAGACTTTTTAAAAAACCCCATAACAACAACAAAACCCAAACCCCATCATTGTATAACTAGGTTACTAGGCATTTTGTCATTACATTTTAATACTCGAGCAAATGAAAAACAAAGATTGTCTTCCGATCCCTCAAAGTGCCCAACTGCAGTAGGTATAATACAAAAAATCATCTCTTCTTAAAAATTTGAATTGTGCATGACATGGTGAATTAAGAAAAAGAGTTTCCAGAACAGATCAGGAACTTTTATTTAAAATGAAATGTGAAAAAGGAAATGAAAATAATTTAGAAAAACCCTTCTGTTCTTAAGAACTACACATATGAAAACAATGCATTTTCATTTTTGAAGCACATAAAAAATAGAATTCTCTTGGATGCTTCCAGCAACTATATGAATGTGACATCTAAAAATGGCACATGGCTCCTGTTATTGGGATTTTCTCTTTTTCATCTCCCACCCCTTCAAAGAATGGATGAGGAACTCTGCTCCTTACAACTTAATTTTTCATTGACTTCACATGCAAGTGCACAAGGAGTGTCTCTGTTCACTGCTACTAAACCATTTGATGTGACTGTCACTGAAAAGACAAAGAGTAAACTGCTCTCTTACAAACACCCTGCAGCAGCCCCTTCACAAGAAAGCAAGGTTCTGCTGAAGGTTTTGGGTTTTAATTTCTTGGCAACAAGGACATAACATCACATAAAGATATGTAATAATTCTTTAAAGTCTTGTTAGAAAATTAAGATTTTTGGAAATACTCCACTCCATACTTCATTCATTCTTCTGGATAAAAACAAAGAGTAAATGACCCTAGATAGAAACAGGGAACAGGGTGCTACATCCTCATGTTACCAGACTTGGATGAAGGTGTCTTAAAAAAAGACATAGATGAATAAAAATTGCTGATTAGATGTTGCCATCTGCCACATTAATCACATCTAAATTTGCAAATTACCCATGAGTCATGCAAATAATATCAGGCTAGTCACAGGGGTTTTTTTTCAGTTCCAACAAATTTCACCAACACTAATATGGAAAATACAAAGAATTTTATAAAAGGATCACGAATTTATTGCTACTATACACTGTGTACCTCCTATAAGCCCTTCACAGCTTTGATCTTATGACATTCTTCAACAAATCTCCAACACATCTCTGTATTTTCCAAAATGGTTATGTATTACTAGACATTATGATTTTCCCAGCTTCCTAGTGCAAAATTACCACAGAGCACCGAAATGTCAGTCCCACGTCAAAGAGTACAAGCAAAAGGGTAATTTTTGTTACCTTGTGATAACAAGATAACAGGCTTCAACTGCTGCAAATTAGTTGCTCCCCTTTCCATTGACCTGCTTCACATCTCTCTTCCTCCAAAAATGCTCACACAGAAAATTACCATGGATCAATTAGTGCACAGTTACCTGTTAGCTCATGATAACTTGTCCCTAATGTTTGCATTCTAGATTCTATTTGGCGCTTACATCCAATGCTTATTTCAAAACTAGACATATCAATCGATCTTACACATATGTTCACATTTTTGTGCCATTTATCACACAGCAGGACTTCAATGTACTGGAAAAATCAAAATTAAATGAAAATCAGACTATGTATGATATACCAAGTTACTTTTTGAGTTCGATTATGTATTTTTTACAACAGAATTTCTCTGCAATAGAAATTTTGAAAGTAATCCCATTCGTACTTTAGATACCATATAGCATACATGTAGAGGGGACAGTGTTAAGAAAAGAATCTTTTAAAAATCCCGTGAGTCATGTCACTTAAATACAATGCAAACATCACAATTACAAAAACAAAACAAAAATCTTTTCTTGCACTGTTCACTTGCTTTTTTGTAGAAGGTTTCAGGTATTATTACACAGTGATCTTGTGGCCAAAAAGATTTAGAATTGCCATGAACTGCCTTTTTGATTTTGATCAAAGGATAGCAAACTGATTCCTGAGTTCTTCCGTTCCTATCCATCATGTTTGAAACTCAGATTTACTGTTTACTATGCACAGAAACGATCTCACAATACAATGAAAATTACACTTGCTCTTTATAAGAATGTATTTTTAAATACAGAACACGAAGATTGAGGAAGGTTTCGGGTAAAGCTGTTAATCTGTCTAAACATTAAATCATTACATTCTTACCAGCTGTACTTCTCCAAAAGCCCCTCTTCCAATCACTTTAACAACATCATAGTCTTCAGCTTTCATTTGTAAAGCTCGGATTTTTTCCACAATCTTCTCATCTAAAACAAATCAAATAAAAGTGCATTTATTAACAGAATACAAGAATTTTCTCTTAACAGTTTTCATTTAGAGTAAAAATAAGCTATTTTTATTTAAATGCTTAGAGCCTTCTCATGTGCAACTGCAGATCATGCACAGATCTGACTGCAGATCCACTCATCCATTCCATACGAAACATTGATTCAAGTTTGCATGTGTATGGAACTGCTGGCCATCTCACAGTGCTTTTTTGGTGTTCACTGCATGTGTAGTCCTACACTTCTTAAAATTATGTCTACAGTGCTCAATCATTATTAATTGAGCAGATAAGCTCTGCTTGTCAGTATGTGTCTTATTGGCAGTTGTAAGAATCTGTAAAAGGGAAAACAGTGAAATTCTGATCTCTGACAAGTTCTAAGAACACACAGGGTCCTAGGCTCCTCAATTTTGTAAATGAAGCATGCTATAAATGCATTCCCAGCTAAATGCATTTTTAAAAATCTATTCTTATTACAAGGACAAAAGATAATGGAATCAATTAATAGAATCCATAATACTGGAGGTAATCTCAGGCGTGACAAGCCCCTGCACACACTTAGAGGAAGAACAATACAAAGCAAAACAGGTGGCTGGAGCAAGAACTCTACCAGGTAAGAGTATGAAATGGTATGAAAAGCTGTGGATGCTTATATTCAGAGAGGGGTAGAGGTGTATATTACAAGATCCCTGTTTAGGGTCAAATACCATGGAATTTTATCCCTAGAAAGGCATTAAAGAGGATCTCAGATCTGAATACAGGGGAAAAAAGGATCTGAGATACAGTTAATGTAGTATGACATTAAAGATGACATGGTCTAAGGGAGTTAATGATAACGAACATCTAGTAAATAGCTTAACCATTCCTACACATTCACGAAGAGCAGCTTGGCAGGCTATAAGCAATCCAGGAGATGCCTGACCATCAGGAACATTTCTTCCAAACAAGCTACAAGCCAAATCAGGGAGGCACTCTGATTTATTACTCACAAACAAGAACAAACTGACTCAGAAAGACAAAGTCTGTGGCAGACTTGGCAGAAGCAACTGTGAGATGGTGGAATTTGAGACTTGAACAGACCTGAAGAAATAAAAAAGCAGACCTTGGACTTCAGGAGAACAGACGACAGCTTGCTGGGAAAACTCACTGGCAGGATCCTGTAAAAAGCTGCTGTGAAGGGCAGAGGGGTGGGTTGATCTTCAAAGATGACATGTTCATAGCACAAGAACAGTGTGTTCTAGTTAGCTAGAAATCGAGCAGGCATGGCGGGGAGCTAGTCCAGCTAAATGGGCAACTTCTGCCTCAACTCAAGCACAAAAGGTAAAGGTTTGGAACCTGGAAGCTGAGATGGGTTACCCAGCAGGAACCTCCCAAACAAGCAAAGATGGAACTGGGAAAGCCAAGCTCAGCTGGAACTGAAACTAGCCAGGATTATGAAGGGAAACAAGAGATTCTATAAATAGATTGGCAAGAAAAGAAAGGATGAGGCAAATACGGTCCCACTGCTCTCAGCAAGGGACGTGATCTAGTACCAGGGACATGGAGAAGATCAAGGCAGTTGATGCCTTTTTTGCTTCACTCCACTTTCAAGCTCTGCTCAGAGGCCTCCCAGCTCCTTGAAGCCAACAGCAGTGTGGGGCAGTGCAGTATCACAGAAGAGGAAGTTAAGAGTTAAAGACCAGTAAAGCAAACTTGGCACACACCAGGTCATGAGACAAGCAGGATGCATCCAAGTGTGCTGAAGAAACCAGTCAGGACCGTTACCAGGCTGTTCTCTATCATCTTTGAAAGGTCTGGCAACTTGGGAAGGTGATTGCCAAACGGCAAATGTCATGTCCATGTTCTAAAAGGGCAACAAGGGGGCTACAAGCTGGAACAGCACCCTGACCAGACTGTCCAAGATGATCATGGAGCAAATCTTTCTGGAATCCACTTCCAAGCACATGATGCCCATGAAAGGATAGGAACAGCCAGAATGGATCTAAAAAAAGGATTAACTGTGTTTGACTAACATGATTTCCTTCTATGATGAAATGTCTGTCTTGGTGGACAAAGGGAAAGCAGTACATTTCCTTGACTGCAGCATGATTTCCAACACAGCATCTCAAAGTATCTTTTTAGCCAAACTAGGCTGACATGGATTGCACGGAGGAATCACCAGGTGAGTTGAAAAGTTGCTGGAGTCACAGCCAGTGTTTTTAAGTTCAAAGCGGATACACTGGAGGGCAAGGCGGCTTCTACAAGTAACCCAGACAGGATGAGTAATGAGCTGACAGGAAGCTCAGAGTTCAACAACAGCAAGTGCACAGTCCTGTAGCTGGGATGGAGCAGCACCACACGACAGAACAGGATATACTCACCAGCTAGAAGGCACCATGAGAAAGAGGACTTGACAGCCCTGGTGGACAACAAGCCAAGCAGGGAGGAACGAGGAGCCAGCCTTTGCACTGACTATATAAGTATCTTGGTAAATACACAGCCAGTAGTTTGAGGGAAGTAGATTTCCTCCTCTATTTCTCATTTATGAAACCATAATTGGAATGTTATGACTAACTTTGGGGTCCTCAGTGCACAAACAATACCAAAACATTTCCTAGCTTCATGAAAGGCCACCAACATGCTTCACATGATGCTCAAGAGAAGCTGAGAGAACTAGAATTGATCAGGTAAGGGATGGATAAATGGTTGCCCTCAAGAGAAGTTGAAATGAGGCTTTACTTCTAAGGGGTACAAAGTGAAAGAACAAGAGTGAACAGACAAGATGAAACATCGGAAATCCTATTTTGTAGGAAAAGAATAGTATGAATTGGGGAATGGCGCAGACTATCAAGTGGAATTGCAAAATCTCCATCTTTGGAAATTTTCAAAATTCAACTGCACAAGGACCTGAACAATCTGATACAACATCAACACTGGCTTGACTCTGAGCAGATAGTTGGACCAGCTGACCTCCAGAGATTCATTCCTAACCTGTGGAACACAAAAATGCAACTGTAAGTTTCTTCTTCTGAGGAAAAAGACTGGGTGTGACAGTGAAGGGGAAAGATTAATGTTAATAATGAGTGAATAGTCTTCTAGTAAAGTGGTAAGGACAGAGGCAATTAAAACCTCCAAAAGTTAACAAATTTGCCATATTCAGTGTACTAATAAGACCAAAGTAATTCAGTATGTCAACAGGAAAAGGAGTGGAGAGAATTACAAGGTTGTTTCTATACTGAATCATGAAAGCCTAGACCAAAAACATAGGAAAGCAACAGTGCTTCACACACACCAAGTTTACTATTTTTGTCAATAATGTGAATTAGTTTTGCATATTGTGAAGGGAATATTGTGTTTGAAAGCTAACTGCAGATCAGAAGGTCTGGCAGAGGACAAGGAGGATAAATACAAATTCACTGGAAGTATCAATAGAGAAAGAACATCAGCAAACTTCAAGTCACAGAGAATTTGCAATTATATGTTTGAATACAATCTTACATTTCATGAGACATGGGAATGACATGAGTTTATTTTAAATGTTTTTGAGATGTTCCAGTGTTTTCAGGTATGTGAAATGAGACAGCAAGGATTTAAACACATTGAAAAAGTAGCATGTAGTTTTACACAGCTCAATTTCTGAGCAGAAACTCACAGGAATACTTCTGTAGAAGGTAAAAACTATAAACAAAGTTACTACAGCTCCAATGAAACTCTTCAAGCATTAGATACTGCAAATAAGCAATGAAAAATACAAAAACATATGAAACAACCAACTGAGGAGTTACTAGTTTTATCATCCCTGTGAAATGCTGAGAATGGAGAAATCCTATTTGCTTTGCTAAAAGGATAGGATAGGATAGGATAGGATAGGATAGGATAGGATAGGATAGGATAGGATAGGATAGGATAGGATAGGATAGGATAGGGCCCTTTCTGCTGGAAGGAATAGATGGATTGTCTATAAACTCTTACAGATATGGAACAGATAATCAAAGCATGGAACTAATCTCAAGCAAAAAACTGGGATGCAAGAAGGCAACCTTAGATTAACCTTGAAGCCGTGTCATAATTGCAACATACTGGATGATCATAGGATTTAGTTCATGTATCACATAACATGATCTAATTCAGGGTGCAGGAGACCTTTCCAACAGTAGCCTTCTATCAGTAGTCTGAATTTTCAGATTTCACACAGATGAGTTTGCAAATTTTGGTATCTGTATGCACATGTCTCATGAATTTGCAACAGCACTAAGCCCAGCAGAAGAAAAATGTTATGTTTAAAGGAAGGCATTAGATGAACTCCCCACTGCCAGGATACAATGGAATCGTATAGAAATATTGGGGCATTTGAGTAAAAGTCCTAAAACGTGAGAATCACCTATGAGTCAGTTTTCATCTTTAACACAGGAAGAACCAGGAATGCTAGATACAAAGAGTGTTTAAAGAGAGCTTTTGATTTACTGTTTGAAAATGGCGCTATAACCTTTAAATAAATGAAGTTTCACTTTCTGAAAGGGCAGAGTGTTTGGATCAGTCAATGACAGCTGGCAACAAGAATGTGGCTGAAGGTTGCAAATGCTTGTAAAAATGGAAAAAAAACCTGCCTAGGACAGTAAAGGGGCATGGGTAGGAGGGAAAACCCCAAACTTTTCTGCCTTTTAAGGTTAAAAAAAATTCACATGCAGGCTATTTTCTTTTAAAAAAAAAAAAAAAAAAAAAAAAGAATGTGTATGAAGCAGTTCTGGGAGTGTATATATGAGGAATAGAATTGCAAGGGAGTGCAATTTTACCCCACAGATCAGACACAGTCCATCAATGAGTGCTGCTATGGAGTACATTAAGTCAAAAGCTGCTGCCCTAGGCAGAAGTCCAGCCAGAAGTTAAACTGCAGTACAGCCAGGAAGTGCTGCAATCCCACAGCTGACCAAAGCCAAACAGAAAGCACAACACAAAGACTGCTGTAATTAGGTGTGCATACATAGTATTGGTCAAAGGTGTGTGAAGAACAATAAGCGGCTGGGGACCTTGCAGAAGCAGCAGAAACTAGAAGGCACAGCTCCAGACAGGGTAATGCTTCCTCCCTCAGAGAAATAAAAAGGGAATGTGAGAAATACGTTCTCTTGCACAGACAGAAAAGAGCAGAACACAGGGAAATAGAAAGCAGCAGTCCTCTGGCTTGCAGAGAACACATCCCTAATGTACTGAAAATAAACCTGATGGCAGGACTGAATTGCTTTGTATCTACTAAGTACCCAAAAGGGAATGTGGTTAATGACACTGACATATAACTTGTTTATACAACTAAGACATTCTGTCTTACACACTGTGGCTTCCACGCTCTGCTTGGGAAAGTTTGTTATTTGATACCTCTCCTATCCCTACCTCTCCTATCCCTACTCTTACCAGAATAATATCATTAAGAATGGAACTGGAGCCCAACCTGCTGAGGCAACTGCAAAAACCTGGCAGGGAGCTGCCTTAGAGAAGCCATGAGAAAACCAGAGAAGCAATTAGCTCCTTAACTCAGTGGAAGTTCTACAGTGCACTAAATTTCTAAGATTCTTCTTGGCATCTGACATTTCATCAGTGCCACTGACAGGAAGTCTGGAGCACACAGAGCTGCAGCCCTGGGAGGCACTCACACCTTACTGGATAACGCATTCCTATTGGTTACCACATGGCTGGGCAGGATTCAGCAACTTCAAATGACAAAACAAAATGCAAGTGAAGGAACCAGAACTCTTAATTTTGCAAGAAAATAATCTCAACAGATAAATCCTCCAAGTAAGCAGTGTCTGCATGGAAAGGAATATATGGCTGAAGCAACTTTCCAGGAAGTTTATTCAGGGAGTCTTGAAAAACTGCTGCACAAGTGCCACATGTGTACTAGAAGTGCCTTCTGCTGTCAATACATCCATTGTCACTACACTCTACAAGTCTGCCAACCTACATAACATCAGCAAATCATTTTAGCAACACAAGTTTCCAACTCTTGAGTGATGATGAATAATGCACAGAAAATCACTGATCCATTTAGGGATTCGAGACTTCTGGATTGTACCACGCCTGTTCATGGCACCACTCTCTATGCTGCTGTTTGGACTTACTCAAAATCCATTTTTCGTGCCCTTCTATTCGTGATGGTAAAACTATAAATGATTAAATATTTTCAACTGTTGCTTAAACCTGTTATTTATATATTTAAGGCTAAGTCGCACCCAAGTGGGAGACCAGCAAAAAAGGCACAAGCCACTATAAGACATGATTCAACACTTGGCAAATCTCAGAGGCAGAAAAATGGACTTGGAAGAATTTACTCAATCTATTGTCTTAAATGACAGAAGAGGAAAAGACCAATAAAGATTTTTTACACCAAGCCCATGCTGGAAAACTCAGCCTTCTTTTCTAAAATAAGCAAATTAGGTTTTGCTCTCAGAGGACTATGAGATTCCTCTCATTGTTTTGGGAATTAAATATTGCATTATGCTTTCCTGTTTTATGAATACTCTAAAAAGCACATTTAAATTTAAATCAGAATCCCAACAGTTGATTAAAGCAACAAAGACTGAAAAGGAATGTTTGTATTATATGAAATATTTAATGTGCCTCTTATAATAAACACAGGCTCCACTTGGTTCAATACCTTAGAGGAAGTGGTAAGAAATCAGAATGGTAAGGGAAAGCAGGCAATTAAAGAATCTCTTGCATATTAAACAAATGAAGAGTCTGCTTCTGCAAAGTGGTCACAGAAACAAAATACACCAAACTCCTATAGTATGGACAATTAATAAATTGCCTTTGTGAAATTAGTTTAAACACTTGAGTTTCAGCTTGAAACTATGAGTTGAGTCGAACATAAATTAATGTCTCAGCTGAAGTGCAAACTATTTCATTTTTAAATTAAAATAAGCTCTAAATAAAACATTAATCTGAATAGTAATGACGATGTAGGTTGGAAGTAGGGTGTATGCAAACCCCTGTGAATGTGGTGGGAAAAAAAAATTTCTTTCTCAAAGTGTTATTGTGGAAGAATTAAGTGATTAAAGTGACTGCGTGATGATTATTTAGTATTCTCCACAATTTTTGAAGGCTTGTGTAATATGGATTAAAACAATCGCAGTGACTCTGCCTCAGCTGCCTCATGTGCACCACAGTGTAACTCACAGGAGGCCCTGCCACCTCTCCGTGGTTGCCTCAGGAAGCCTTGGAGGGATGCAGGCTCCAGGCCCCCAGCACAGACTGCTCATCAGAGCCTGTCAGAACCTTTCACCGTAGTTTTCAGCTGGGCATTTGTGACAGTTCTTCAGATGCTGAGAAAAATCACAAGAGACAAGAACTCACTGTTCCTTACCCTCAGAAAGCAACAACTTACAGTTCCAAAAATTCTTAATACAGTTCCCAACTTTTCTTCCAAGCCCAAGGTGGCAAGAGGGTCAGCAAGCACGTGCTACACTCTTTCCACTGATACTTGCTACCCTCAGAACAGACTCCAAGAGCTGAGCTACGGGTTCAGCAATCTGAAACTGCATAAAATGGCAATGCCAATAAGAACGTAGTTGTTGTCCTGTTTTCTCCTGTATCAGTGGCTCATTTTCTGCTAGCACAAGTATCAGTGAAATGAAATGAAAATCAGAAACTGGTCTTTGCTTTTCTTTTGCCTGACTAGTTTCAACAAAAAGGAAAAACAAACTACCTCACTTTCTGCATTAATTCCGCTCAGTTCCCCTGTCTGGTACATAACAAACCACACAAACACCTGTGTCGGAAAGGACTTTGAAATTAATCACTGTGGCAGGACTGATTCGTTCTGTTGCAATATCAAAATATTACCATCCTCAAATGTTTACAAAATTCTCATTTCAGAATTTATTTTTTCTTAAAGTGTAAATCACAGAAGATATGCAGCACTATTTTTCATTCTCTCCCAGTCAGTCCAGAAAGAGGAGAGAAGTTACATGTGTGATTCTTAAGAGACATGCACTGTCACATGATATGTTGGCCAAAATAATCAGGGTCTTACATGGTTTTTTAAAGTTCAACCAGTATGAAGTACACCCTTGAAAACTCTTTATTAACTACTGTGAATTTTTTTTTAACACGTCGCAAAATTTTTTTAACTAGTATCTGGCTATTTCAACTGTATACTGTCAGCTGATTTAACAAAAAAAAAGACAGTAATAAAATTGCAGACAAAAGCATATTTTCATGTTTCTGACATTGCTGGTCACCTCCAGGTCACATCAGATACTTACAAGTATTTACTACAACAATGAGAGAGAACCTAGAAGAGGAGGAGAAGGAGCAACAGCCTTCAAAAAAGGGAAAACAGACAGCAAGAATGTTCAGAGGCTGCAGAAAACAAACAAACAAACAAACAAACAAAACCCAGCCAATCAAATAACAAACAAAACCCCAACCTGTTCTCCTGAGGCTAAACTGTGTTCCCACAGTTGCTATTTCTAATAGTCAAAAGACACTGGTCTTCTGATCAGAGAAAGGCTTCTAATTTTGTCCTACTGCAAAAACAGCAATGTAAAAAGAAATATGACCAGTTCATAGTAGTTGCTGATAAATGTTATTTATGTAATTTTCATAAGGCTTGCCCCTCACTTTACACATACAATGCTCAGTTGCAGGTAACAAAGATACTTAAAATGCTGTTACAAACCCTTTCTTTTGCAAATATCTGCTTGAATTCCTTTGAACCCAAACTGAAAATAATCCCAAGGTATGCCTCTGCATCCTAATCTGCTGTTTCTTATTTACTGTATTTTAAGTGATTTCTCCAAATGAGACTTTACTGGCAAGTGTGAAAGCTGTATGTCCATCTACAGGGCTCTGCTAAACCTCATGGAGAAGCACTGAACTCCAAACAAAGAACTCACCACAAATTACTACACCAGCTACCATTTAAGTGAGGAGTGTGAGTGGATATTCCAAGGAGTGCCAGGGCAATGGAAGGCAGACACAGCTCTTACGAATTTAAAAAGGAGTTGCTAATAAGACTGCATCTGCAGTAACCTCGACATATGCAACTAAAGGTTTTTTGAAAAAAATATATATCTCAAACTCACTACAAAGCATAATTATTCAAAGAAGGTTTACTCACTGCAAATTACATTTTAAAACAAATAATCTGTTATTTTCACAAGAAAAAAGATTCTGCTTATATACATGGATAGAAAACACTTCCAAACCACAAAACACAGCTCCTCTGGTATAGAATCATATGCTTAATAAACTCCAAGATCCTGTCTACAATTAATTTGAGGAGAATCAAAAACATTTATGCAAAGGTTCAAAATGAACCAACAGATTTTAAGGTACAACAATTTAGTTTTAAAAGCCCACAGAAGGCTTCTCTTTTAGATTAAATGTGACTATATAAGCAATGTTGACATTCAGTGTAATGAATTCCTTAGCAAGTTATGTAGCTATACATACATAAGAAAATAACATAAAAGGATTTTTCTGACTGTATTTAGGAAAATAAAAATCTACAGCTGTTACTTTCCAACATATTTTCACAATATAACAACTCCCTAAAATGAAATTTCTCTTGTAATAAATGTTCCTCCAAAGCCTTCTGAAGCTCAGAGTTATAAAAATTAGTACAATAACCATGGGCAATGCATTTCTGACCACTCAACTTCTTATGATTGAGATCACAACAATGTCATTATTTAAGGGCCACTTGCAACTTACATCTATTTAAAAAATTATCAATGTTCTTGTTCTTCCTCAGCGCTGGATAATCCAGATCAAGGACCAAAGAATTCAAGCCATCCTGAAAAAAAATAAAAATAAGTTAACTGAGTTCCAAAATCTTAATTAACAACTCTCCTAAAATTACTACACTGAGACTGATTATATATTATTCAAGCATGCATTACATTCCTAGTAGGCAAATCAAACAAGCTCTCAAGTATGTTTATAAACCAGCAGAGGAGCCAACACACACTGACTGGCTCCAAGTTCTATAAACAGTACAGCTATATTACCACTGATTAGTGGCACTGGGACTTAAACTGGAGTAGTAGTTTTAATCTTAATCAGTAAGTAATCTTACTCATTAAACACTGATTTAAGATACTAAGTTCAGTCAATCCATTTTTCTTACTTTTCTTACACTTTTCCTGCAAAGACTTCATGTTTGTATAACCATATTATTGCTTTGATCAAAGTCTCTCTACCTTCTCATTCTGGACATTGAAAAACCAACTACACATTTTTCTTGGAAGCAAGACATGACCTAAAATTAAGAAGACAATTCACCATGTAATTCAGGCTCACAAGACTAGAGCACTTTTTCTAAGTGACTCAACAGAAGACAAGTCAGAACTCTACATGTCTTTCTGCTACCCATTATCAATGCCTCAGCAGCAAACAATTGAGACTCTTAAAATGGCAAGGGATGAGATCACCAAAACTAAACTAAAAATAGTATTTTAAATGTCTGTTACAAGACTTAACTCAATTTCACCTTTCTGCAACCTGGAAAAGCTTTAGAAAATTACTCTTCAGACACAGAGACCTTTCCAGTTACACAGGGACAAATAAAACTAAAATTAGTTTCAGATACTAAGAGGAGTCAGAGATACCATTCATTGTCAGCAACTCCAATGTTCAGCCTGAACTGGCAGCTTTATTCATTGCCCTAAGAACAAAATCCTGAGACTGCTTTTTCAGGTTTTTGAGCCTTGTCAGGGCATCAGAGAGATTTAAGTCAGAGACCACATCATGCTTATTAATAGGCAGCCAACAGAACTAGACAGCTTTTCAGTCTTCTTAATAACTGAGAATATAGCTAACAACATGCTGATTTTATATTTTTTATTAATATATCTGGGAAGGTATAATTTATTACAAACATTACTAAAATTGTTATATTCATTTTAATAACATATCTACCTGGAGAGATTCAAAGGCAAGGCCTAAGATTATGAAATACATTTTGAATGCCATTTTGTCCTAAATATGCACATACAAAAGTAAGACTACCTCATCTGCAGAGATATCACTTTTCACCACAAAACACATTAACAGTTAAGACCATTTTCAAAATGAAGAGGGTTTATTTATTTATTTATTTATACCTCCTAACAAATGGATGTGTCTTGGAAAGTGTTGCAGGCACACTGATGGAGCAGAGGTTAGACAAATGATTAAAAGTTGACTGAAAGACTCAGCCCAGATGACTGATCAGTGGTACAAAGTCCAGTTGGAGCCAGTCACCAGCAGTGTATGCCTGCACTGGCACTTCTCTGGACAGATAAGGTTATCACAAAGTTCAGTAAGGGGAAATCCAAGTCTTGCTGCTGGGGAGGAAAAACCCCAGGCACCAGGCATAGGCTGTGGCCTGACAAGCAGGGGAGCAGCTTTGCAAAGAAGCACCTGAGGGTCCTGGTGAACAGGTTCCTCTGCTCTGCACATATGAGGTCACACCAGGAGTGGAGCGTTCACTCCTGGGCTGCCAAACCACGAAAGGCAGGGACCTACTGGAGTGAGTCCAGCAAAGGGCCACGAAGATTAAGGCACTAACACATTTCTCAAAAGAAGAAAGGCTCAAAGAGCTGTGACTCTGCAGCCTGAGATGAGAAGACTCAGGGCAGGGGAGCTCATCAATATCTGTAAGTACGTGATGGGAAGGACTGAAGAAAAGGCTATGCTCATTGACAGGACAAGACATGATGGACACAAGGCAAAACACACAAAATTCTACTTGAACATCACACTCATTTTCCTGTAAGAGTGGTCAGGTACTGGAACAAGTTGCCCAGAGAGGTTGTGGCATCTTCACCAGTGGAGACACTCAAAACCTGATAGGACATGGTCCTGGACAACCTACTTTGGCTGACCCTGCAATGAGCAGGGTGTTTGACTAGATGATATCAAGAGGTCCTTGCCAACCTCAAACATTCTGTGATGTAACACCTGTAATATTTCCACCGCTGAACAGAGAAAAGGTGGAATTTTACTCTTGGCTCTATGTAACCTGAACTATTATGAGGGCTTGACACATCAAGTGTTAGAACTTCCTAACAGAATGAAGCATAAAACAGCATAAATAAGCAAATGGGAAGTCAGTTAATAAGACATAGTAATTGCTTTAATAACAGTATATATAGGAATTATTTCAGCCTTGACCATAACTGTTCCTGCAAGACACATTAAGGATAAAGGAGTGATGTACCAGGACATCATATTCATCTTTCAGAGGGACAGAAGACTTGTTCCCAATTCTTAATTTATATGACACTTTTACAGACGATACAATAAAACCAAGCCAAAATAACAAAGTTGCTATAAACTTATGGATTAGTCACTACATGAATTTCCCAATAATCTGGACAAATCCAAAATAAAGTACTAATTTGAGATGACTTCCGGCAAAATAGCATAACAGAATCCATACTACTCTTTATTTGGCAAACACCACCTTCAAAAAAAGGGTTTCTCATTCTGCAGCACAGTGCATCAGCAGAAATATGAATCCTCACCCTGCAACATGTAAAGAAGGACCGTGCTGAATGCCCTGATGGGAACAGATGGGCCACCTTTTAGGATTTTGCCTAGCTCAATGAAGTATCAATTCCAATTGGATGGTAGTCTACACACAACACCGAACTCCAGCATTCTTCTTTCACTGCTACTGACACAATATTCTCATGATCACTAACAACTGGGTAGATATTTTAAGGGAGATGTAAAAGTAGACTGTGCTAACAAAAATCAGCAAGGGGTATTTTTGTTCTTCCTGTTTTGGAGGGGAAGAGTGGTGAGGTCACCTGATGTCTTAATGCTTTTCATGCAAAGGTATTTTAGTGGTTGACCAAGAAACCCATTTATGGTGTGCTCGACTTCTATCTTATGCAAAACATCAGGGGAAAGAATAAAGTCATCACTCCAACAAAAATTTTAGTGAAGTTGGATTGCAAGGTCCAAATCAACCATAACTTCCAATTTAAACTGAACTGTATATTATCATTTCAGATGTCACTTTTTTCCCCCCCGTCATTCTGATTCCAGGGCTTTTTTGTAGGTTATACCAATTGACAACTATATTTGCAGCTAATTTTTTATTAGCTCTTTCTGAGTCTTTTTCATGGGCTCCTGGTAACAATTTTCACAAGTAGTTATTAATGAATGGAAATTTGAGAATAGTGCAACTGACTGTTTTAGCTATTTAGAAGTGTCCTAACTCTTGAAGACAGCCAGATACAGCTGGTGTCAAAAGAGAGGTAATCAGTATCATCATCATCACAAGGAACAGAAAGCGTGCCAAATTTTTTTATCCCTGTGAACAAACCTTATTATCATACTCTTTCAAAGACAAGATTTTAAGCTTTTAAACCAAAGTTTAATGTAAGAGATTTTAAGTTCGTATCAACATGTAGTTTATGAAAGACTTGTCTTGCATGTTAGCATTTTGCCAAAAGTTGTTTCCTTAAAGCTTTTATTTTCATTGAAAGACCTAGTTTACATCACTTAGCAAAAAAATTCACTATAATTAAGAAGCTGGGTCAAAAGATTATGCAGTAAAACAGACCGTTGAGACTGAAGAGAAGTAATACAGGAAATGACGTCTCCTCTGTCTAGGCCTCACAGATAAGTCACTTCAACCAGGAAATATGCTATTAAAGGGATTTCACTGTTCACTTCCCCTTTCTACTATTACAAAAGGCTCAGAAGCTAACAGGCCAAAAATAGCAGCTTCCAAACAAACGCATCACTGGCAAAGACAGATCTGCCCCTATCAAAAGCCTTTTGCTCACAGCAAACATACTAAAATGTTTTTCAAGAGAAAAGACCAAACATGATAAATATTGCAACACCCTCCTACTACATGAGGAGAAGAGTTCTTGGCCACTTTGACAGCAGTCACCCTCTGTGGACAACATGGAGCTTGCTTTCCCAGCAAGCAGTCTGCATTGTTTACAGACCTGAATGAACCAAAGAAAAAGAGCAAGAAAAGTTCAGAAGATACAGGAAGTAAATGTTTGTGTTCTTCTCTGACAAAAGGGTCAGTAATATGCAAAAAATACCGTAGCTTCTCAATAATGCACTTAATATTAATTCCAGGCAATCCCACAGAAGACCCCATCAAATTAAAGCCATGCTGTGCTGATAAGAGTTTCTGATGTTAATGTAACTGTTTGAACCTGTCTAATACTCATGCATACATGTAAACTCCACTGGCTGTCAAAAGCAGCTTTGGCTACTGTGATTTATTCCTCACTTTCATTATGTGAAAAAAACAAAACTCAAGGCTAGAAAGTAAGATGATTGAACAGAAAAGATATCAGTTACTTCAGAAAACAATTCATAATCCTGCAATAACTGGAAAATGTAAAAAGCCTATCTAGCAAAAGATGTCCCTGCCCATAGACAAGGGGTTGGACTAGATAATCCTTCAAGGTTCCCTTCAAACCTATACCCATGAGATCCTATGAAAACTTCACTAAACCATTACTTATAAGAAAACCAAAACAATATTCCTCTCCTCTTTCAAATCCTCCAATAAAATTTAATGAAATATGCTGCAGCAAAACGTAAGGATAGAAAAAGTCTTGTAACTTCAGGTTACATTTTTCTAACTTGGTCTAAATGCTTTTTAAGGCAGAACTTCCCAAATCTATAAACACAGGAAGTGAGCATCTATTGATTCTTCACCAGGATTAAACCCCCACTATGTTCTTCCATATGCCAGTGGGACCCTTAAGTAATTCTGGTCTTTCCTGAGTGATTACTTCTTTCTATACCATAAAGCTGCCTTTGGATGCAAAGTGAACAGCTCAGTAACAGCATACAATACAAAAAACAACTGAAAGGTCATATGCAAGGCAAATACAGCCTTTTCCCAAGCTTGTCCTATTCAGCGATCGCTAGGATATGTTGCAATTCACTTTTCTTCTACTTAAGCATTAGTAATTAGTATGTGAAGGAATAATCTGGGCCATGATAATGCAGCCAACATTTACTGTTGGGAGGTCTTGCTATTCTAGTTCTTTAACAGTTTTACATTAATTAACAGATTTAACAATATTATGTACAGTTTAGAAACGTAAAGGCAGCTACTGTCCACAAATAAGCATGTAAATACTTAACAATAGGCTTTACTTACAATCTGATTTCTGTACGTGAAGGTAACCAAATACTGAAATGGTTTTAATTTTGTCTGCTGTTGAATACAGGCAAAATTTTCTTCATCATACAAGCAATACTCCTCAAGACATGTCCTCTTATGTGCTGCATCCTATGTGCATATTTTAATGGTTTTATACATTTTCCCTTGCTATTTGAAAGGCACAGTGTGAAAGTGTAATGATAACGATAGGATGGTAACAGCCCAAATATAGCTTCCTCCTAAATACTTACAAAAGTATAATCACAAAATTGTCCAAGATGTAACAAGAAGGACTTTAAGGAACACCACTATGGAACAGTAAAAGCACAGAAATAATGATCAGGAAGGCAAAGGGCTATAATGAGTTGTAGTTTACAAGGGACAAGAGAAAATAATGGAAGATACTTTATATTAAGAATGATAAAAAAATCCATTAAGAGTTACAAAAAACAAAGAATGCACAGAAGGTTTAAGTTTTCCATGCTTTCTAGGATAAGAATGAAAACAAATCCTAAAGAAAATCATTATATACATGTAGAAATGTGCTGAGGACAGCAAGATCCACTGAAATTCACTCACAGTATTTCAGGAGACTGTCTTAATCAATTTACATTGAGAACTCAGGAAAACAAGAGAGGTCAGGAGGACTGAAAGGGGTAAATCAAAGCACTCCCATTAAAAGGCAGAGGGTTTTCCAAACTACAGATCAGAATATTTGGGGATGGGGAGTTAGAACACGACATTAATCATTTTGCAAACACCTAGAAGATTAACATGTGAGGCCCAGGGTTTAAGGTTTTTTATATTATTCTCAAAGATAAAACAGTGTCATGTAAATTATTTCTGGCAGAATCTATGGAGTAATCAATAAAGCAAAGCATCTTAACATAGGAATAAAATGCAAGACTTGCCATTTGCACTGGCAAAGTAAAAAAATATGGTAGAGGAAATCATGGAGGAAAGGTCCAAAAGGTAATTATTAGGAGTTAGGTAATCATCAGGACTTGGAAAAGTGTGTCAAAAAGAAATTCCCTTGGGTTTGTCCTGTTTCAGTTTTACAGAATATTTTTGTTACCACAATAAAGCAACAGAATTAGAAACAGATCTATTAAGAAGTAAAAATAAAATAAATCTAGCAAATGATACCAAGCTTGGAGTTTTGAGCACAGGCTTTTTACTGCATTCAAAATTATCTCAAAAAGAAAGAAAAAAACCCTGAAAAAATATAATCAGATGCAACTCAAAGTCAAGAACAAAAAAGAGGGGAAAAATCCCCACTAACATATGCTTTTGAAAGCAGTTAAATGCACAGAACATAAAAATTGGAATAACAACCAAGCAGGAAGATAATGGAAAATTACACAGGGTTATAATAGACTAGAAGTCCAGTCTAGGATGCATAAACAGGAGGTGCATTGTATAAGCCCTCACAGAGAACTCAGATTCTTTTGTAAATAAAGATCAGAAATCATTTGCTGATATTGGTACAGCCTAAGCCAGAATATTGTGTCCAGTTTTGTGAATCCCTATACAGAGGACTGCAAAAGACAAACTGGAAAAGAACTGAAAGAAGTTAACAAGAGCAAGGAAACAATAAGCAATTTGTGCTAAGGTAGGTTGTCAGGACCACAGACTTCAGTCTTTAAAAAGGTTAGCCTAAGGAGAAGGGACAAGTTCTCACAGAACATAAAAAGCTGTTATGAGTGATGATGATAGACAATTCCTGATATTCCCCGAAACAGCGTAAGAAATTAGCTGAATTAGGCATGAAGGTTAGGTGGCAGATTATGGAAAAACATTCTTAAGAGCAGTAGTGATAAACTGATGTAATATACCTCCTCAATGAAGCTGAGAAATCACCTTCATAAGAAATTCACAAGCTAGAGAAATATTTATTACAGTAGATCCAGCTGTGGATCCTTAACCAGTGATCTCTTAAATTCCTTCCAAGCCTACCTAGAATATCTTCAGAAATTACTGGAAGAAATACCAAACACAGTAAATTAAGCCAAAAACAGAGGGCTGAAAACAGGAGTAAACCAGCAGCTCTGAAGATACACCTTAACATTATTCACTTTTTTAAAAAGAACCAAAAACGTAACCATTATAAAAATGCACATTTTCTCCTCCAAACTGGTTGTTGCTATTTTCTCTTTAATAAAATAAAACTGCTCTTGCATGTGTTGCTGATTATCACTGTAGCCATGGAAAATTCAGTAGTTCAGCATAATCTGCTTTCATCTGAAGTCACTGTACATTTCCGGGTTCTTTAGCTACTTTTCATTTTAGAATTCACTACACTAATGCTTTCAAAACATTAATGCGCACCAAAGCCCAGAACTGAAAACCTGTTAAAATGACACTAGAGATAATTTCCTATTCACTGGAGACCTCCAAGGCCTTTATTAACAATCTTTGCTCCTTAACAAGAGAGCAAGGGCTGGTAATTTTGACTGTCACTTTCCTGCAGTCATTTATGCACCAGCTCAGATGGAGTTTGCCCAAGCAATCAAGCAGAACAGTACTAGAGCTACAAAAAGATTACCTACAAATGCACAAAAAATAAATCCATGTCTGGAATTGTTTCTCTGACACTCTGAAAAATGGAATTACCTATTGTTTCAAGAAAATTCAAATGAAATACACAGCCTTTTATTCATTCTTCTTTTCCCAAACAGGGCTTCCAACAGCTACAGCTGCCTGACTAAAAGGTAACATCAGGAACACAGATAAAGGTCGGGGGCTCATCTGTGCTTGAGGAAGGAGACAGATGTACAGCCTATTCATAAAATCATGTTTTGACCAGAAGGTCATCCTTGTTCCATATTAATTAAGAATCCCACTTCTTCATCATGAAAATTATTCTATTTATCTTTTTCTAACCTCAGACAGTTCAGTCTGTGAAGCTAGTCAGCAACTATCCATTGCATGTTATACCATCGGAATCACCCACCCTTCAATTCCATCACAAACTTGTTTTTGGATAAACGTATTTCTGATATATCCCTTCATACAATGCAAATGATTGTATTATATTATGTGTTTTTACTAATCTATTTAGCAGTCATGGATAAATAAGATGCAAGTACACAATATAATAACTAAAAAGGATGCTTATTAGGGTAAATAATAAAAATTATAACTATCTCTAATACAGTAACTGGAGCTGCAAACAATATGGCTTGAAAAGAACATCAAGAAAAAACTTAGTACCCTCCTCCCATAAAAGCATGATTAATTAGAAGTTATAAAAAGACTTGGTTTTTTCATAGTCACTGATTCAGAATAAATCTTTATAAAATTTCTCTGCACTAAAAATACCAGCAACTGTTTAAATTCACTCCTTAAAACACTCTTAACCCAATAAATAATGGCCTGCCCATCATATTATCTCCTGCCTAACTTCAAATTTGATGTCAGCAGCATATTCTAATCAGCTGCACCACATATTTCTTAAAATGTAAGTGCTGTACTCCACCATAATTCCATGAACCCAGATTTCCAGTTGAAGTGATAAATAAAACTGAGGTAATCAAAATCACATCTAACTTTGGAGTACAGAATTTGGATGCGGTATGGAAAAACCTACATGTAAATATGTTGAAATACCTAAATATTTAAAATGTTTCAATATATAAAACAGCAACAATACTTCAATTCCAACTCCTGTGTCATGACTCCTAATACAACATTCTAGATTTTAAATAGATTTAAAGAAATATTTTAAATAGATTTTAAAGCAGAACAGGAATTTTTCTGGATTTTTCTGCTGAAACTCAATACACGCTCTTCTAGGGACTAACAAGAGTAATACTTCCATAATTTCTAAAATCCATGATAATGAGGTATTATCAAAAACTGAAATCTTCTCATTAACTTCAATAACAAAAAGATATTTAAGAGGTCAACAGCCTCAGCCTCTGGAACAGACTGGAACAGAGCTTGTCTCTCCTGACAAGCCCAGTTAAAAGTGTTTGAAAACTGTCCCCAAAAATAAGGAGAAAAACTAACCCTGTTCCACCATATAAGTGGCTGTCCTGTAAGACAGTGAGAGGATAAGAGACCGGATTCACACTCGGGACAGACATTAAGCAGACACTTTGAGCAGGGGTCGAACCTAGATGACCTCCGGAGGTCTTCAAAGCTGAGTTATTCTGTGATACTACAATTACTTCTGACCTGAGCATATGGCAGGTCAGCAACATTAAAATCAGTTTTTGTATCAACAAGTCCAAAAAACTTCTGTTCTTGCAAAGAAAAAGACTGTCTTTAAATAAGGAATTTCTTTACTGTACAAAAGTATGAAGTAAAGCAGTAGAAAAGAAGTCTTAAAAGGAACTTGCTATCTGCAGCTTTTAAAAGACCTACTTCAGCAAGTCTGGTGAAGTGAACGCCTAGTGCAATCTGCTGCTACTAACTACTCATTTTCCAAGTCTGAGCAAGAAGTTTGTTCTGTGCACAAACCTATATTAATTAGCTATTTCTCCTACAAAATTAGTTAGGACCTTCGCATTGCAAACAACTGCTCCCTGAAGCTGTGGGGTAGCCTTTATCAAGATCTTTAGGCTTCCTTCACTGAAGAGGAGGTAACACAAAGGGCCATAGAAGAGAGCAGAAAATTTCTTCTGAAGGATTTTTTCAACTACTTTGGTCATGGAAGAACCTTTATTTCTTTAATCAATAAAATCCAATCATGTAAAGTTCAAAAGACATCAAGGCAACTGCAGAACCTTGTTTTAGAAGCTGCTAGAATGTGAATTCATTACGAAACTGAAAATTTCTATCAGAGTTGACCACAAACTGGGGAAAATAACAGTTCTTGATTTCTTATCTGTTATCTAGCCATAAATTCGACTCAGTGGGTGTTGTTATATCCTCTGCTTTATGAATCAGTTTGCAGAAGATTTTAATGCTAATTGCAAGTTATATCAGAAGAACTGTATTTAAAAATAAACATTACATAATATTAAGACACCCAAGAAAAAACTCCGAACTCTTGTACCTTGAAGAGACAAACATAAGCAATAAATACTTGTGTTTGTACACAGCACCTCAATTTTGCCCCGGTCAGGAAAAACATCACCTTATCAGCGTCTGTGAGATATTCAAATGCCATGTAAGACCATAATAAAATAAACATATTATGTCACTTTGGATAGTGTAAAACATCCTGTGCCACGCGTAAGAGAGCATGACTTAGAGCATTACACAGAATGACTATGATTAAACCTGTTTCTCTTAAACTGGGAAGCATTTAGTATTTCTGTCCCTAGAAAACCAGAATAGACACACATACACACTCACCCTCACACACACAATGACATGCTCAAGTCCTGGCACTGAAAGGGTATGAAGGACAAGAACAAAGGCTTCTATGAATAAATCAGCAGCAAAAGAAAGTAAATGGGGGCACACTGTCTTGGTGGAGCAGGAGACCTGGGGACAGAAGATGGGCACTTCATGCCTTTTTTGCTGTTGTCCTGGGACATAGACAGCTCCACTCCAGGAATCCTCACAGGATCCATCTGAGGGATGGCATGAAGGACCCAGTCAAAACCACTACCAGGCTGCTCTCTACCTCCTCTGAGAGGTCACAGCAACTGAGGGACTTAAGAGCAACTTTTCCTGTTAAGTGGGAAAGGGCAAATATCCTGCCCACCTTCAACAAGGAGGACCTGCAGAAAAACAGGCCAGAATTCCAGTCAAGTTCAGGCCCCTGGGCACCATTACCAAATAAATGGAGAATAACGTAACTGAATAAATTGATCACAAGTTAATTGTACATAATCAACCTGTCTTCTCTAACAAAATGAGTGTTTCAGTGCCCAAGGAGTGAGCAGTGTTGTTTATCTAGACTTCAGCAAGGTATTCAACACAGATTCCGACAGTAATCATACAGGCCACTTGGGTACGCAAACAATCAGTTGGGTGGAAACCTGGCTGGACCATCCGGCTCAAAGTATCACTGTGACCAGCAGAATCAAGTCCAACTTGGCAGCTGGTGACCACTGGCATTCCCCAGGGACTAATAATGGGGCCAATACTGGGACTAATACTGTTTGCTTTTACTAATGACCCAAAAGTGAGGACACAGTGTACCTTCAGCAACCTCAGGGATAACACAACCAGGGCAGTGGCTGATACACTGGAGGGCAGAGCTGCCTATTCAGAGGGACCCGGAAAGGCTGGGAAAATGGGCTGAGAGGAGCCTTCTGCAGTTCAGTGACACATACAGAGCCCCACATATGGGATGGAATACCACCACACACCAGGAGAGGCTGGCATTTGCTGACTAGACAGTGGTTTTGAGGAAAAGGATCCGAGGGTCCTGGTAAGCAAAAAGCTGGTCATGACTTGACAGCGGGCCATATGGTAGAGGAGTATGACAAGAGGTAACAGACACAGGTTGTCATTTGGGAAACTGAAACTGGCTATATGGAAACATTTTCTCCACCATTGTCAATTGCTGGAAAAGGCTGCCCAGAGAGGATATGGCATCTCTACATTTAGATATTTTCCAAACTAAATTCTTACACATCATCTAACTGAAGCTGATTATGAGTACATCAGCAGTTTGGAACTCCATAGGTCCCTTGCATCCTAAATTATCCTGTGATGGGTATTTGTATTCAATTCTGAAAATAGCTTCAACCAGAGCTCAATTACTGACAGGGTGCCATGTACATCTCCAGAAATACCACAAATTATTTGGCTAGACAGTGCTGTTAGAAAAGCTGACAGGATATTTTGTGAAACAATATTTCATCATGAATTGTATTATCCCAGTGTCATCGATCATGGACCAGGGCCTGTCTGTGGAAGATCATGACTGTTTTGTTTTGTATTGCAGTCAAATCTAAGATAAGAGACACTGATGGATAAGCACAAATTGAAATAAGCAGAGACAACATCAGACAGTATCACAGGCATTCAGCTGGAACCTGGTGTCCTACGTATGTGGTGACTCAGACTTCCTGGCTAGCTGGATCCCCATTAATAGGAAGATGGCAGGCAAATGAAGCCTGCATGCAAGAGACTTAAAACAGAATGGAAGGGTTTATTCACATCATAGAACTTATTGCCATGGGATGTTTCTGCTGCCAAGGAGTTTACATTGGGCTGAAGGCTATTCAACTGAAAGGAGATAAAGCTGTCAAGAGCTGAGAGACAGAAAACCACCTCATCTACCTCAAAGACTCCCTGAGCTGCCCTGTCTCCCCAGGCCGGGAGAGTGGAATTGAACAGGCAGAGTCCTTCTTCTGCACTCTGTCCCAGGCACTTCTGAGCTATTGACTATTTCTGGGAACAGCACAGTTGGGATAAAAAAACTCCTAACTCAATCTAGTGATCCCCTTTCACAGTATTACTTTGGGAAACTGTCTTTTCACGCCCACACAAGCTGCTTTAATCCCTACAAATAATTACACGGAAATAAGACAAATTTCTTTCAGCCTCAGCATTACATGCTCTGGATAAAAGAGGACATCAAGTGCCAAACTCAAAAATGTACATGGAAAAAGAGAAGAGCTTCAACAACAGAGACTAAGATAAGTGGTTCTGAAACCAGTAGTACATTATATCTTGCCCATCATCCTCCCAACCTGCAAGAGGAGCCTTGAAATTTGGGGTTAGAGAAGTAATTTGTTGATGAGGCGGTGATTGGTCAAAGCTTGGAGTCTGATGATCTTGGAGGTCTTTTCCAATCTAAATAATTCTGTGAAATGCTAGAAAACAGAGGCTGGATTCAACTGCCAGCTCTGGCAACAGCCAAATCAAGGACTACTGTTACAAAGCAGGCTATGAGCTTGCAGAAAACATTTGAAAGGACTTTGTATCAGCTCTGTGCAATAAAACAATTTTTCTAATCTTTGCAATATACAGCAAGAAAACTATTTCCCGTTTAGTGATGTTTTAGTCATACTGCATCTATTTTAAGCTCTTACATCTTGAGAGTGGCAGTACAACTACATACACATACAGACATATTAGAGGGAAAAATTTAAAAACTTGGAGGATAAAATAGAACAAAGGTTGACTGCCCAACCTTATTTCACTTCCCCTTCCACATGATAATCCAGCATGGAATGGGTGGCTGTGCAATACTACTTTGTGTACTCTTTCCTGGATGCACCTCTTGCTCAGTGAAAACAAAACCAACAGAATTAAGTATATAAAATTTCTCATGGGTAGTTTAAAAACTTTCAGGTACATTCAATGTTCTAAGAACTTGATTTTCATTCCTGCACAGACAATGTAAAAACCACTCACGCTGCAGTTTCTGAAATACCATGACTGATTATCAATTTTACAGCTGGTTAAACCTCATTCTAGTTAAAAAAGGCCATTTGTTGTGGTAACACTCTAGATGGTAACTCTGAAATAAAGTGGGACACTTGGTCTGGCATTTGCATAACGAGTTCCCAGAACATTCCTCTTCCCAGTGTTCCAGCTGTAGGTGCAAATCAAACAACTGGGTGTGCTTATGTATACAAGATCTTTTTGTTTGCATTTCTGAAAAGGAATCGCATCAAATTGGCAAAGGAAACTGTAGTCTTTTAAGAAAAGACTCAAAATCATAATGAAGTTCCTTAGACTTTTACTGCTAAGATTGAAAATAATTTCAAGTTGTAACCATACTTTAAATATAAGATTTATCTTTAAGAGAACTCCAGAGCCTTTTTTTTTCCCCCACACATCTCAATTTTCAGTATTTGAATTTTGAATTTAGTGTTACTTGCACTATTTTACCAACCCAGGAAATCATTATTTTCAAATCCAATTAAAAAAAAGACATATCTCTACTAACAGAAGCACTATTGCAAAATTCTAAAATTAGAGCAAATATACTTTTTTCACAGTAAAGATGATATTCCTGAGCTATTGTAAATTCACTCTTCTGTTCATTATGGATGAAATAAAAATCAAAGGTTTTGCTCTATATATGCACACTTGTCCTTTTATCCATGAGTAATGTGATTTTCAAATGGACATACAAGTTTCCAACCATTCAAGAAAAATATCTTATCCAAACACACTACATTTTGAAGTCGATATGCACCTTTACAGTCTTTTACTCTTCAAGAGAGTTCCTGGTCCCTAACTTCCTGTACACAAATCAGGAAGATGCAGGCATATTGGTGAGAGATAAGAAGATCTCCATTTTCATTTTAATCACTTCTAGGTGCAATGACCCACCATGCAGCTTACCTTCTAATAATTATTTCTAAATTTTGGTATCACCCTATCCTACACACTATGCAATTCTATATTTAATCCATGTCTTCACTCAGAATGCCATCAGTCTCAGTGGAAATACTTTAGTTAGATACCAAAATAGAACTCCTAGAAGCAGTAATCCTTTATGCTGACTCATTTATCTGAAAATATAATTTCAGTTCTTCGAAAGCATATACCTAACTTCATTATGCACTCAAATCACCCATGTTTATGTGTACTTTTCAGAAACACTGAATTACAGTTACCAGAACAACAACTATTTGTGAAAATTCATTAACGTGCAGCTAATCCCCACTATTCTGTCTGATCCCACAGTGACTTTAATACATCTGAATAACAAACCTGTCATGGAAACCTGTTTGAAAACTACGTATGATTGTATTTGTCTAATAGTAGCAACATAAAACTTCTTCTACAAAGGATAGGGAAAGAAGTGTTAGGCTAAGAAATACTGCAGTCATCAAATTAGACGATATTTAAGACCTGAAGCATTAATCATCAAATATTGGTAAAAGTGTGGCATGAAAACTAGATCACATTTACTCATGCAAAGGATTTGAAAGAATGAAAATCCACCAACAGGTTTCTACAATAAATAATGATACTGAAAATCCAAGTTAGTAGTAGAATGAAGAAAAAACGGGCCAGAGTTTTAACAGACATAATGAAGACAAGAAAGGCAGTCAATAGTTAAAAAGATGAAAGGATAGAAAAGGATTACACAGGGAAATGCCAAAGATCATTCCAAACACATTTTGAAAGGAATTCTAAATATTATCACTTAGACTTGGGCAAAAGGAAGAAAGGAGCAGTTAAAATTATTATGGCTTTTTCAACCTGAATGGCTTAATTCCAATTATAAACCAATTTTTCTGCATTGACTTTAATTCTTGTTAGCTACTAAACTATATAATAAATGAGGTATTAAATTCTTTTTAAAATAAAGCAAATTAATTAAATGGAAATTTAACTTCCTAGCTACACCATTGATTCATAATGTTCGAGAAACTGAGGCCACTTATTTAAAAATTATCTTTTCTGTAAAATTCTAAAATATTATTAACACAAGCTAGTGCTAGAATTTGCACTACAGTTCCAGAACTAGTTCTAGGCTTTTCCAATCTTGGTTCATAAATTTCTTTAGTGAAAGGACCATGTAGGTTTTTGCAGATACTCCCACATGCATATGTAAAAAAAGTAGTCCACAAAGCATCATAAAATGAATCAGATTTGATGACCTCTTATCTGAGCTTCCCAATATCAACAAGTGAAAAAAAACATGTGCCCTGAAGTCGCTTGTTGAGCCAGCAAGATACATGACTTTCAGGTCATTCACCAGTATGTGCACATCAACAGAGAATATGATTCATGATTTGTAAATTGTTTCCAGAGTCTCCCACATTACATCCATGGGAATAATGTGGGGGAAAATAATCTGAAAATATAAGTTTGCTGTCTTTTTAATGTTAGGTTAGTGGTTGGACTTGATGATCTTAAGGGTCTTTTCCAGCCTTAATGTTTCTAAGAAAAGCAATTCAGTAGGCTCACAAAGCAAGAGTGGGGGATACCAGCACCTCGGATGTGACAGCACAGACAAATGGGAAGCCTTTCAGGTAGACAGCACAGGCTGAGTAGGGTGCAGGTCAAACAAGAACAACAGAAAAAATGGGTACAGGTCAAGGAAAAAAACCCCAATGGTAAGAGTACGGCCTTTTGCCAGGAAGACAGCCCGGATTTAAGAATCACAAGTGCCCCGAGTTTGCAGAGAAAGATATTTTACAACAAGCCAATGAATTCTTCTCCATGCAGATACCCAAAGCAATGGCTGAGCCCCATGCAGACTATAGAGCTGTATTTTATGACTATGGCTGTTTCTGAGCAACACCAGCAGTGAAGAGCATGCCCGGAGTCCAGCTCAGCCTTAACACGGCACTGCAAATCTAAAGGTGGATGATCTCAACAACTGTTACTTGCACTTCCCATTGTAACTCGAAATGCAGAAAGATTTCTAGGCAGATACTTCTGGTGCACAACCACACCAGATTAGTGATGTAATTCCTTTCTCCTCCTGCTTATGAATTTTCACTCTACCAATGTCACAGCTCATCTCACCCATTCTGCAAACTAAACACTCAGCTAAGCAACCGACATGCTTTGTTGGGCAATAGGATCGGTTTAACCTTACCCTCCCTTTCCTAGGCACCCTGTCCCCTGCAGAGGGGGCCGTGCAGCCCACGGTGCACTGCTGAGAGCAGAGCAGCGCAGCAAAGGACAGGCACTCAGCTCCTGTCCTCCATTACAGCTATGGCTGGGAGCAGGGGCTTTATGTCCCTCTACACATTCAGGAATAAGAACCAGAACTACCCTCTATGCCAAGAAGCCTTCAGAGCTGCTTCCCCACCAGTATTTGCTGGCTCTTCCCTGCTACATCATGGCACCCTCTCTCCATCTCAGAATTCTAAAGGGGAAGAAAAAAACCCCACATGCCCAAAACAACCCTGCAGACATTTTCAAAACTAGGAGACTGTCCTCCAGCTACATACGAAAGCCAATGCTGCCCTCAGAGCAACAGCCTTATCCTTATCTCTGACACAGAATTCTTTCTAGCTGTACAAACATTACCCTTCTTTACCAAAATGCAATTTACCAGAAATCAGGGTTGTTTTTTAGGACATACTGTTTTGTAGATCAATTTTACACTTAGAGTTGTGATATTCAGTTAACAAGAATGTTAATGAAGATATTAACTCACTCCCTTTGTCATGCAGGAATATTTTAAATATTAAACCTCTTACTAGCACAGTTCTAGATTTTCTATATTTAAAGAAGTGCTAGGAAAAAATCTACTATGGGAAAATTACCAATAAGCAAGTAGAAATCATTCTGAGCTGACATTTCCAAAGTCTCCCAAGTTCTGAAGCCACCTATAAATTTGCAACCATGCTTTGGTATATATTGATTTCAACCCCCGCAGTTACCTCAGTTAAAATTATATGTGCAAAATTAAACAGTATGACATTTTCATCTTCTAAAATGTTTAAGAAATTATCGTCATACTTTACTTCATTTTAAAAATCTCCCACTCACCATAGGTAGTAGTTGAACAAAAGCAGAATAGGGCACCTGCCCACCCACAGGAACAGCTTCTCAAATACTATCCTCTAGCAAGTACATGATTAGATAGGAAGTTATTTAATTTCCTGATCAGCCTCAAATTTAAGGTGTTGTGCAACCGAGAACCATCTGCATGAGCTACCATGTGGATCTTTCTGTGAAAAGCATGAATTTTTAACAATATAACAAATTGCAGTTTATCCAAACAATGCATATGTCAAGCTTAAAACTCCAAGTGTCTGACATTCACAACAGAAAAAACTAAAGCAACACTCAGTGTAGCTGTGACAATGTAAATCATGACACTCTATGAAAACTCATTTTCTGACTGACTGCGTAACTATGGCACGCTGTAATTATGCACATTCTTCCTACCAGTCATGATCTTAGTAAACCAAATCCCTCCTTTTAAATTTTCTCACCAAATCAAAAACAAGGAAGCATTCAGAGACCTTCATCAACCCCTCCAAAAGCCCTGTGACACAGCTGCCTTCCAGCCACACAACCTTCCCACTGACATCATGTTCGACTAAAAGATCTAGGTACTTCCCTGGACAGAAATGGACGGCATGCACACTTGAAAGCATTACAGGGGAACGAAAATCAATGGAATTTTATGCTGTAATTTTTTGGGCAGCTCAGAGGAACGTGAAATACTGTCCCTGTAAATGCAGAGGTAAGCCATTCTGAGCAGCAGGCAGGAAAACGAGGTAAGTGCTTTCACAACTTCCATGTGCAAAGCAAGCTGCACCAACTCTTTATGCTACAGAGATAAGGAGGAAAAGCTAAAAGTTTACTACTTTGTGCTGTAATACGGCACTTCAGTCAAGATACATTTTATTTCTACTGAAGTCAGCAGAACTGTCTTATTTTAATGTTAAGGCTTTTTAAAAAGTGGTGCTTAGCTGAGCCAGTAATACAACGTCAGAAGTAGATTTTTAACAAAGCTGTGCTCCTGTGTTCCTCTCATCTCCTCATTTTTTCTTCTCTGGGTTTCTTTCCTTGCTATAGCTCCATATCAGTTGGATTCCCAGACAAAATTTCATTTTCTCAAAACTGATCTATCTTGCATTATTTCCATGATTTGTCATTAACTGCTCTCAATATGAAATGTTTGACCACGGTTGTATCTCTTCAGAGTTGCAATGTCTTACTCAGCCAGCACATTTGCAGCTCTTTAAACTCATCTTATCTATCCAGTCCAGATTGCCATGTCATTTTTTTATACAATTAATTCTTTTTTCTTCATTCCATATGAAAAGATCTGCAACAATGATTGCTGCCCTTCTTATCAGATCACACAGTGAAAAACCTTTTCAAACCTTCAGACTGAAAAGACCACAAACTTTTCAATATTACAGACTTTTTTCCTAGAAAAGTCAAGCTTTTGAATAATACTTTCCAGAATCCTTCTCTTTCCATTACAACAGCTCAGATTTCATTTTTCCTCTGTATGCACAGGCCTTGTGGAGGACACCAGGAGTTTTTCCTTGAACTTAGTGCCTTCTTTACATTGCTGTCTGAAAGTCTGTTGGTTTTCAGTCTACTCAGTAGCAAAAAGCAATAGTCCAGTTCTACTTCACAGCTAAACAATGGCAGTGCACTAACTTCACAAAGGCAGAGAAATTCCAAATAACTCCTATCAATAACTATTTAGAAAGGAGTTCTGTAGATCTGTTGTATGAAATTATACTACCTCAGCATTTTCTGTGAAAATATTACATTTACCACACAATTTCAGTTAAGCTGTAGCTCTGTAACAAACATTTATCTTCCATATGCTTCAAAGAGAATTTCTGAGTGAGCACTACTGCATAGTGAAATTTGACAGGAGTATGCAATGTAACTGAAAAATGCTGTCAGTGAATTATCAAATGTTTGATAGAAATATTATTTAACAGCACTTCAAAAACTTGACTGTGGAGCAGAAGAGGATCTAGCCTGGCACCATCTCCTAAGGAGGCACACACCACTGCGTAAACCACTGGGGTTTCGTAACATAGCAGACCACCTGGGTGGCCATATGAATTTGGAGCTTTACATTCATAGTTTGTATTTTATGTAATTTCTTGAAATGCAGTTTATAGTTTAACACTGAAATCTGTCCAATCTTTTAGTTTTAGTTCTGTGATGTCATTTCATCTCTTTAACAAAACAAAACTTTCAGACAATTAAGACCTCCATTAAAAAGGTTATGTAAATGAGCGCATTAATATATTCTTTCCATGACATTAACAATAATGCACCTACTAGATTTATAAATAAACTCTATGCAGTCTATGCCTCCTACATCGCCTACCTCTATGTCTCAACATCTCAAAATATCTGGCTTACACAAAACAAATTGTCACAGGTATTGCAAACATTAACTCTACAGAATGTATAAAAATATTTTATAATGACAGTTTTAAAATATAAAGTTAGTAAGTCTGAAACTCATGCTTAAACATATTACAGGCAATTAAAATAATTTAAACAGGATTGTCTTAAAGGTAAAATCAGAAAAAGCCTAGTTGTAGTGAGTGAACCTTGGAATACATGATGAAGTAGTTATTTGCTACATCTTTTGCTACATTTGCTAACAAAGCCTGAAGGACTTCCACAAATAATAAGTGTTGAAATGTTGAAATTGTAAAACATGTTTGTAATTGCCGTTTCAATTCACTGAAGAAAAGCGATCAAAAATAGCTCTTTGGGAGGGGTTCTGAGATGGAATTACTGAACAGCTTGTATTTTCATTAAGCGTGACCAATATTGATAATTTTTATATAAAATAATTATCAGTATATGACATTCTAATACATAAGCTGTATCAAGGACAAGTGTAAAAGCACCTTTTTAAGCTTGTTTCTTCTCATTTGCCCCAGACTGCAGAAGACAGCCATTATGTTGCTGACCTTACCAAGAAGCAATTGAATAAAAGCCACAGAGAAATTGGAAGCTTGAGCCTATGCTATTGGTGATATCCAGAGCAGTCAGGATGGATGTCTCAAGAACTTACTCCACCCAACTCTTCTCAAAACAAACTTTGAAAGCAGGTTAACACTTACATTTGCTTCCAAAGCTGTGTGTGTTGCAGACACCTAACAATGAGTAAATAAATTACAGCAACCCACAGTAATTTTCAGGGTTGCAGATTAACCAGTCAAGCAGCATATGTTTGCATACAGAAGTGATCTAGTCAAGGTCTGAGGATGAAGTTTCAGGACAGTCTAAACCAGTCTCCCTATCCCCTAAACAAAAATCCCCACCCCTCCTTTGCCTCAGCAGAGATGTCTTTCTCACCCTGAACAAGCCAGTTTAGGGAGCTAAACAGGACAGGTCTTACGCCGTTTTCATTTTTGGCCATTTAGATCCTTAAACCTGCTCACTGCAGGGTCAGAGAAGTAAAATAATCAGTGAAAAGGCAGCAGAAAGAATATAGCAACCAACACAGATCAGTCCCATGCATGGGGAATCACTCCTAAGAAAACGTCATTTCATTCAAACCTGAAAAACTGAGAGAAGAGGAAAAAACACCAACAAAAAAACAACAAACTGTAAAGAATTTGCTTCTTTTATTCTACCAATGCCACTTCATTTAAAAAGAAGATGTATCGAATACTTAATTCTGACTGTTTCTTGGCATACTAATCAGTCTATTTTAAGAATAGAAAATACTTGCATAATTCTGTAAGAAAAATATGCTAAGCATACTATCAATAGCTATTCATTTATCCACAGAAAATCTTTTCTATTTCAATAAGTTATGGTTCACATCCAAATGGACAGATAGATGTCTCAAGAACAAAACACTCCCTACATATTTTAGAGTAATCCAGTAAGTTCAGTTTTCACTTCCTCCCAAACATAAAAAGAAAGTCAAAATGTCAAAACAGTGACTATTTATATAATTATATATAAAACTCTTCACACATGCAAATAGTACCTTCTTTTGCTTAGGAAATGAAGCCATAAATTTAGAGGGAGTGAAAAGGTGGAAGACCACTTATAAGACAATCATATTGACATACAGCACAAGGGTCCCCTACAGCTGTAAACACAGAGCTATATCAATATGTATGTATTTGGGGAAAAGATTAATAACAAACAATTGCCCTATACAGAGAAACAGTAACATCACTTCACCTCTTCAAGTAATTTTCCTTTCTCATTCTATTTTAGACAATGGTCATGACCTCGCTCATAAAAGTGTTGTTTGGATTTATATCAAGTCGTTTGAAAGAATGTTTATCCCGAGTTTCATGTATCCGCACTGTCAACTTGAAAATCTCTTTCCTCCCTACTCTTAAAAAAAAACAACTCACCCTCCAAAAATCTGAACAACGTTTTTCCTCCTCAACTTCCTATCCCTTACTGCAGATAAGCCTTACTTATTCACTTATCTTAAATCTTGCTGGAGTACTGCCATACAATTTTATGGACACAAAGACTTCTGGAGCCTAGTCCTGCTGTACCAAACACTGCAGTGTTACTCCACCATCAGACCAGCTGTCTCAATACATTTGCCTTTGGCTCATGTAGTAGACTCAGACTTTGCAAATCGATCTCAGCATTCCTGGAGGAACACCGAGTTCATCAGGTGGCCCTTACAGTGTCACAACAACAATGAAATCTGTCACCTGAAGACTGTGGCATATCATTATGTTCCTCTTGAGCAAAGATGCTTTGCAAAACGGAGATGAGTTTTATCATCTCTATCTGGAAGCCTAAGTTTTTGAGAGACAGGTCCAAATCTAGGCAATGAAATTCCACAGAATTAAGGACCACAGAAAAACTCACCATCTTTTCCAGCACCAGCTGCCTTTTCTAGTCAGATGCTACATTTTTCCTACAGGATTTGTCTCCAAATATCACAGCAGAGGAAGCCAGCCTAACAACTTAGGGAAAAGTGAATGTAATTCCCCAAACTCCAAACACAAAGAGAGCTTGCAGCTCTGGGGGCAGCCAGTGCCACAGATCTGAGACTGCTTCATTTACATCAAGTTTACATCAGTTTTCTTCATTTACATCAAGCTACTTTTTAAATGCATTTCATAACACTGAAATATGTTCTTTCAACAATATTTGAAGTTTGTTGCAGTAAGTTTCTCCTACAAACAATAAAGAGGTTAGCAGTTATTACAATCACTTATAAAATTAGTGGTTAGGAAATACAACAATTTTTCCCAAAATTTTGAAACATATTTATTCTTTTTTAAATTATATGTGTGTGTTTGGAGAAAAGGGGGAGAAAAAGATGATAGCTGCTTATTTTTTGACAGTTTGTGTTGAAACTGCTTTTCAAAGACTAGCCTAGTAAAGGTAGTGCATCTTGTACCAAGATGAGCAAAGTGTGTATAAAATCAAAGTAAATTTCACTAAACACTTGGCAAAATAAGATGAACATGAGACAACATTTGTCAGCCCCTATCACCTGATTAAACTTACTGAAACAGGGGACAGAAAAGACAGGTAATATATGTATTTCCTCACTAAAAGTACTGAAAAATACTTATTATTATTTCCAGTGTTAAACATTCATGTTTGTCAAAAAGGCTGAAAACTCAGAAAAGAAATACTTCAATAATCATAGCAGAAATTAAGAGTAACACATTTTTGTAACTACTCAGTAAGGCACATGAAAAAAAATCCCTGGCCAAAACTCACTTGCAGGAATGTAAAGAAATACTGTCTTCCAAGTACACATATATATATGCAACAAGAAACATAGACTCCTACCAATGATCTCAAAGAAAAGCTGACAGCACCATGGAAAACATTCAATGTTTGTTAGACATTGTCTTTTAGAAAAATAAAAAGGTTTTATCAACCTGTTCATACTTAAAAGATGTGATAAATCAGTAATTTTAGTTCTGTGATTTTCATTGCAGTGGCACACATCAAGTTTCACCTGGATATTCTAGAAACAAAAAAACACATCTGGAGTCTGAAAAAAATAAAATCATCACTGTGGCTGGAACATCTGCCCTTTCCTCTTCCTCCAATTATTCCTCCAAAAAGTATACAAAATTTACTCCAAAACCACAATGAAATACCTGAGAAAGAAGGGGTGTAATTCCACAGAAATAAGTTGAATGTATTACTGAATTACTGAATGCATTACTACATTTCACATAAAGTAAACCGTTTGGCTTCAAAGCAGTAATGACTAAGCTCACAGAACTACGTGCTAACAGAACACACATTCAAATGTTAGCTCTTAGATGTCAGGAATCCACTTAAACAGAGCATATTTTTATTAGGAAATAGACTTCATTTGTTAGCCTCATCTGAAATGGCTCCATGTTGCTCTAAGATGAGAAGAGAGATTAGAATGAAGTGGGTACAATGAGTATCTTACATATCAAAGAGATGACAGGGAAAAATTACACAGTCCTGGCAACAACCACCCAATCCATGGCCCTCTGGACTGAAACAACCTTATGTCTAATTCTGGGCTTGTAAGTAGTCCTACCCACTTAATTGTATTTACTAAAATGTTTTAAGCTAAACATGCATGTAAGGGCTTGCAAAACTGCACTCTAATAATATTTCTGAAAAACATTCCCCCTACCCCAAAGTGTCTGCTAAAAGACTTTCAGGAATCCATCTCCCTAGGATCCATTTCACTTTTACGATTTGTCAAGTAATAATTTTAAAAATCCATGTCTGGCTATCTAATCTGTTTATCTAGGGCAAAAGAATTCAAACAGCCGAAGAAGCTCCCCACTATGACAGAGAAATTTGGGTAATTTTTTTTTTGGGAACAGATGATATATTCACGTTTTGTAAACATCTGAACAAGTGTAAAAATACAGATTTTTTTAATCTTGACATTAGTGTTATCAAAAAAAGGAAATTGTATGAAAATAGCTGGCTAATGCTATTCCCTGCGACTCCCACGTCTCTAAATGAAAATTTCCTCTAGCTTCTCTGACCAGGACCAGTATCTACAGAAATTCATCCTGTCATGGCTCCTGCACTCTAATGGAAAAAAAAGTGTTTTTTGTGCCACCCTCAATTTGTTTTGTTACCAAAACAGGACTCTGAATTGCTTAATATCAGGCTACAAATAGGAAACTGAATGTAAAACTGACTGTGGTGACACTGCAAGTGGCTATTCTCTCCATAAATTGTGTTTGACATAGTTTTCTAACATTTTCAGGCAAAAAAATCAAGAATACCAACTTCAGTTACAGCAGTAAACTATTGGCCTGCTTCTTCATGAGAACCTTATGAAGTTCAGCAAGGCCAAGTACCAAGTCATGCATTGGGCTGGTGCAATCCTCACTATCAAGACAGGCTGGGGGATGAAGGAATTGAGAGCAGAACTTTGGGGTGCTGGTGGATGAAAGGCTGGACATGACCCAGCCATGTGCCCTTGCAGCCCAGAAAGCCAAAGGAGTCCTGGGCTGCATCCAAAGCCCTGTGGGCAGCAGGTGAGGGAGGGGATTCTGCCCCTCTGCTCTGCTGAGACCCCACCTGCAGAGCTGCATCAGCTCTGGGGTCCCAGCACAGAAAGGACAGGGAGCTGTTGGAGCTGGTCCAGAGAAAGGGCACCAAGATGATCAGAGGGATGGAGCACTTCTCCCGTAAAGAAAGACCGAGAAAATTTGTGGTGTTCAGCCTGGAGAAGAGGCTTCAGGGAGACCTTACTGTGAGCTTGTCATACTTAAAGGGGGCTAACCAGAAAGACTAAGAGACCTTTTAGCAGCACCTGTAGTGACAGGACAAGGGGAAACATTTTTAATCTCAGAGATAGTAGATTTATAATGGACATAGGGAGAAATTTTTTATTGTGAGGGTGTTGAGACACATGTTCAGGTTGTCCAGAGAGGTTGTGGATGTCCTGTCTCTGGAAAAGTTCAAGGTCAGTTTGAATGGGGTTTTGATCAATCTGGTTTAATGGACAATGTCCCTGCCCATGGCAGACAGGGTAGAACTACATGATTTTAAAAGTCCCTTACAAGTCAAACCATTCTGTGAATCTGAAAGACTTTTATAATCAATACTAAAAATGATACAACAATAATCAGCTATTTTCTTAATTTGTAAATGGTACTCATAATTAAAAATACTTTTTTCTTTTACCAACTGTAAAATTAAACATTTATTTTCTGTGGAACCCTCAGAATAATTTTATCTATTATAAATACACCTATCTCTCCATTAAACACATAGAAGTAAAATCTTTTTTCTTTAAACCATCTTGTCTCAATGCTAAGACTACTGATGTAGTTGATGATGTTACCCTGATGTAAGAGTATGAAATCAGAAAACACTGCATAAGTGTACCGTCAAATTACTATTTATGTAATTTAATCCAGTCAGGTATCAAAGCAGGCTACAGTGGTATCAGTCTGCTTTGTGCCAGTGTAACAGAACCTACATATTGGAGATGAAGAAATAATTACATGGCACTAAGAACAACTTTTAACTAATCACTCGCAGCTAGCGACTGAAATTAGTAATTTTGGCATTTCTTATGTTGATGGATGCCACAATCTCCAGAAGAAAATATGAGCCAGTATTTATTTTTAAAACAAGCTTGTTTACTCACAGAATCCTGCTTTTTCCTAAAAGAACAGATTAAAACAATAGACTAAAACACAAAAAACCTTTTTAAGCTACCTAAATTCAAACACAGGCAACTACTAAGAGAAATTTACTTTTTACTAGTTTTTTTGGAAAGGAAACCCTTTCCTGTTTCTACAGTTTTCTCTGTACACAGACTAGTAAGACAGTATGATATTACCCATGAATGTGACAGCAGTATTTCTTTCTTTTATTCTCAGTCTCTTTTCTCCTAAATTTGTATTAGCATATTCTAGCTGAAGTTCTCTGCAATCTGAAAGTAGCTACAGGATTTGCAGAGCATTATACAAAATTTTTCTCGGCCCCATGCTCTCTTCAAAGTTTCATTACCAACACGGTGGTAGGGCATGCAGATGATGGCCTGCATTCAGAACAAGTAGGCTGCATACTTTGATCAATAAACACACCATGCATTTGGAACCTAGTTCTTTGAAGGAAGAAGATATGCTGTGGATTTTTTAGTTTGCTTTGGACAGGTTCAGGATTGTGGGTTGTTTGGAGTTTTTTTTGTTATTGTGATAGTTCATAGAATCATAGAATATGCTCAGTTGGAAGGGACCCACAAGGATCATTGAGTCCAATTCCTGGCCCTGCGCAGGATAACCCAAGAAATCTACCATCTGCCTGAGAGCATTGTTCAAATGTTTCTTGAGCTCTGTCAGGCTGACACTGTGACCACTTCCCTGGGGAGCCTGTTCCAGTGCCTAGCCACCCTCTGGGTGAAAAACCTCTTCCTGATATCCAACCTAAACCTCCCCTGACTCAGCTTCATGTTGTTTCCTCAAGTCCTGTTACTGGCCATAAGAGGGAAAAAATCAGTGCCTGCCCCTCCTCTTCCACTGATGAGGAAGTTGTAACTCCAATGAGGTCTCCCCTCCATTTCCTCTTCTCCAGGCTGAACAGACCAAGTGACCTCAGTCACCCTCAGTCACTCCTCACACGGCTTCCCCTCAGAGCCTTTCACCATCCTCATTGCCCTCCTTTGGACACACGTAATACTTTAATATCCTTCTTATATTGTGACACCCAAAACTGGCCCCAGCACTCGAGGTGAGGCTTCCCCAGGTCAGGGCTGGCCCTCCTGGCTGCCAGGGCTCTGCTGACTCGTGTTCAACTGCCATCGACCTGGACCCCCAGGTCCCTTTCCACAGCCTGTACACACAACTGGGTTTGCCCCTCCCAGGTACAGAATCCATCACTTGTCCTCCTTGTTAATATGGTTAGTGATTGTTCTGCAAATCTGCCAGGATTAACTGAGAAAATTTTTGAGGCTAGTTAGTTTTAATCCAGGTTAGGTACTCAAGGCAATTCACAACACAGCAGCACAATTACTGTATCACCACCAAGGTGGTGCCCCAAGGGAAGCAGGTGGAGCTACTGCTTTAACTGATAGTGAAACTATTTGTGAAACCCTGTTAGCCATTTGTTTTTAATTGGATTCATACAGCTACTAAGGGAGAAAGACATGGGTTAAAAAGTTTCTGAGATGACTGAGGCTCAGTTTCTCATACTGAAAAACTTCTCTGTTCTTCAGATTTCTGAACATTTATTTTTCTAATATTAAAAGCTGCTTGGTATCTTCATCCAATACTGTACAATTTCATTGATTCATTTACAAATTTTTCCAAGATAGATGCATTTTTGTTAAATACATAAAAATTTGATTTGGTACTACCCTTAATGACTGAAGTCCTTAAGTAAATACAAAAATATACTTACCTTAAAAAAAAACCAAAACAAAATCTAGACTATTGAAGAATAATCCAGAAAACGTTATTCCAATTATCAAGACCACAAGAATAGACCACGTCTATTCCTCTTCTAAATGTGCTAGTCCTAAGGCAGAAAACTGACCTTACCGCCATTAATAATAATTAGTGCACATACACCTGTCCTCTGCTGTGCCCACCTTTTCCAAAAGAAAAGGGCCACTCTCTCTGTTGTATCTTCCTTCAGGGCATTATAGACTATCTGAGAATATTTAGGTTTGTCTTAATTACTGCTGCATTTACATCCACATTGCAGACCAGAGTTATCTGAGCCAAGCACTGTATTCACTTATTTTCTAAGTTCATGTCTGCAAAATCTCATCTCTTTCTGCTTCTAGAAATAATTCAGAAACAGATACAGCATGCTACAGCATTTTTAGCCTTCCCTCATCCCCTTACCCACGGACATTCTAACATCTTTGGCTGATGAGACATCTTCACAAAGGAACCCACATCCTCAGGAAATGTGGTCTCAATCTGACAGTGAACTACGTTGTATCTTCAGAACACTAGGACTATTTCACAGCCTTTTCGAGGTAAAGTTATTACAAAGAAAGGCTCCTGGGCACTGTAAAACTTGAACCACATATAAAATGTTCTTTGCAATTGATAGTAGCTCTGCAAGGTAATGGTATTATCTTCATATATGCAGGCAATGAAATTCTGTCTTATCATCTCATCATTTAACAGAAGATATGCAGGACTGCTTTCATTGAGACAGTTAAATTAAAATTCTATCAGAATTTGTTTACAAACTGGTATTAAAAATAGCAGCTAAGATTATGATTGCAGAAAAGAAATTTCAAAATAGAAGAATATTTTTCCAGTTTATTTAGCTTATGCTTATTCCACCACAATCACTTTCCTTTCTTTGTGCAAATATATCTTTGGAATACAAAGAATTAAAAAGCCCCATCACTGTTAAACAAAAATATGGCAAGAAATTCAGGGCTAAATGAATATCCTAAATTAATTGGCAAAACAAAGCAAAATATAAAATAGATTTCAAATTTCTCATTGTTTTATAAGTGGAAAATAGTTTTCCCACAGGCAATAACTCAATGTTTCCTAAATTTTACTTCAGCTTTGTCAACAAGTCGTTCCTACATGGAAAGGCAAGAAAATATTTGCCTAAGACCTGTGCAGACTAATACCCATGAGAGTTATCTGCATCAGCTGCTTCCTCAAGGAATCACGTTTTTTACATTTGAAGAGAAAACTTGTACATCAAGACCACTAAGGACAGAAGAAGCATATGTACCTGGCTAACGGTTGTGGGTAAGAAAAAAATTTACATAAGTCTTTTGTAAGAGTATTTCTGCACACATCCCATGTGAATATACACAGGTGGAGAGAACACAACCAAGACCTAACCAGAAACAGGTCAGCAACAACAGCGTGGCACTACCCAACAGCAAACAGAGATCACTACTAGCTCTCTACTAAAGCAGAATTTAAATCTGGGGGTACAAAGTCCTGGTATCAACAAAAAACTGTTTAACAGCTTTACTGAACATTGAGCAGGTAAGAGCACAACCCTGGTGTTTCAGGCCATTCCAAAGTTGTGTCCCTAATAATTTGAGTTTCTTGTCATTCCTTATTACCCTGCATGGAAAACATGCATACAACTAGCTACACAGACCTCACTGTGAAAGCATACAAAAAATTGATTATTGAATAGGACTGCATTCACTTACTCAAAAACCAGATTTTCAGAAATAACTCAGGAGTGACATGAGATAACTGGTGCTGCTACAGATGTGGCCTTGGAAACCATCATTCACTCTAAGCACTGGCAAGGTTCTTTTTAAGCCTAAATTGCTGATTATTCTGCTGGTTTTGACTTAAATCACAGATTCACAGAAGGATTCACATAATATTCTGAGTTGAAAGGGTATTCTGTGGATCCTTTCGTGAATCCTTCTGTGAATCCTTTTCAATCAACAGCAGCACCAGAACCCCTGTGTGAGGCCTGGCTCCCCTTGCTGTAACCAGGGCCATGCTTTTGGACAACCTTGGGCCAGGAACTTCCCACCAGGGACAGGGCAATACCACACCAGCTACATAGCAGAACTCTGACAGTCTGGGTTACGGTTATTAGATACAAACTTACAGACTACAGTGATATTTTACCACAATAATGACATTTTCATTACTTTTTTACATGTAATCAAACACAAGGAAGAAAAAGATGTTATGCTTCTCTCATGATCCACACGTGCTTTCAGCACCAGTGACCTATGATATTACAGCTTCAAGCACATTTGTTTCTCCCGCACATCCATTTTAGAGGACAACTAACCCAACAGTGCTAAGATTTTACACATAAGAAAAAAAAATTAAGGCATGATGGCATGATTTGGTAAAACCAATACAAATTCCAGAATTCAGAAAATCAATCTGTGTATAAATCCAAGAACAATTCCCATGCGCCAAGAAAGGAGTCCAATTACATGGCAGCCTCTTCTGGTAGTTATGCTCTAGAAATTAAGCTTGAAATCAAAGCAGAACTATAAAGTTCTACCTTGGAATAAAATGTGCCTAAGACCTTTCTTCAGTCATGCTTCCTGTATACTCCAAAAAAGGCAAAACAGACACTCCTCTCCCCTGTGACATTCAGCACCCATTTCATGTAACATATTGATAAATAAAAATAACTTCAGTGTATATTTACTTGGTTTTGATTTAATAAAAAATGTTTGGATTGCAATTATACTGCAATTTTATTAATTCACGTATGTCTGTAAGACACACTGCACATCTTCCCTCATAAATTTAGATAGTGTGATTTCAAAACATGAATGCCATATTACCATACATACTCTTACCCAATCTATTCCAAACATACTTTCAGTAATACAGCATAAGCAAAACAGTCCATCCTATGTAGAAAACATAAAATAAACTCTACAGCTGGGCTCAATACTGCCTCTGATTTTCTGATTTAGTGAAGTCCTGCAGTAGAGTCATATAAAATAAATCTAGAAGCTTTTTTAATAATGAACAATATCATAGAGTACAAAATTTTTGAAGTTACATTTCCCATTTTATATCTGTCAAAATTTGCCAAAGATGTTTTCATAGGTAGAGGGGGGACATTTGGGGCTTCTGGCACTTGAAAAACACTGCAAGGCACATGTAGGAAAAAATACTGGTATTTCTTCTTAAAAAATGAGAGCACTTTAATAGTTTATTTTAGCACTTAAATTGCCTTTTTTCAGAGGCAGCCAACCATTAAAATAGATGAAGTGATTCACACCTCATGGTGCTACTGTTTCGGGCTTCTACGCATATGAACCATTCTTCATCATAGCATCCATATTTAGCAGTTTTCTTCGTAATCCTAACAGAAATAATTTTTAAAATAGAGAACTAGCTGGATGTCTATGATTAAAAGGAATTGCCAGCATGGTACTTCTTCCAGGAGCTATAGCTTACATTAGTGAATTTATTATTTACCTTCTAATTCAAGCCTAAAATATTCCTGACACAGAACACTACGTGCATAGAAAACAGTGTTTGTACTGCCTTATTTGCTATTACATTCAGGTTTTACCAGCAGAATTCTGACAATGGAGTTCTGCTGCTTCCCACCCCAATAATGCCACATTTGCAGAGTCAAGACAAATCCTTCAGTTCTGGGAAGATGATGAGTGCAGAAAAGGAAAATAACTTAAAAATACAATAAAAAAGAAGTACATTCCATACAACTAAACTAATTTATTCATAGTAAAACTGAACAATGAACTTGAAAGTGATTTAAAAAAAGGGCTTTACAAAACAATTTAGTAATAGGAATTCTTTTTTTAATGCAGCTATTTTTAGCTTTTTCTATCAGATCTATAGCTCAGTTCAGGTGCTTGTAATACCAGCAAGGATGCAAGTCTTAACAGAATTACTATTTTGTGCTCAGAGAGGAAAAAATTTAACATAGAATAATGTTTAAATTAATAGCAGCAGCTGCAATACAATAATAAACTGTCAGTAGCACCTTGCCAGATGAGTAATTCAAGTAGTTGTTCTCAGTTACTCTTCACATGAAAGAACACAGAGAAAGGGGGAGGGGGGTATTTTATAATCCAGGTTTATACACCCTAAAGAGATCATTAAATTGAACAGGCCAAGAAATAAAAACTATGGCTTAAGAGGAAGAGGTCCTGAGATGCTCACTAAAGGCAACAGATCTTGCATGCATACCCTGGCATTAGAAAGGCTTTCATTACTGACTAAACCAATAGCTTCCAACACAGTATTATTTCCTGCTCTTCCCCATTTTCCTGAACTATTAGAAGCAATACTACTGTTCCTAAACTGAGAGACTTCATGGTTATTCCATCACAAAAGTTTAAAATTTCCAAAAAAACCCCATAATTCAGAAGTCAAGCATAGTTATAAAATTGTGTGAGAAAGGGTGGAACCAATATTAAGTAACTCCGTAAGATCTTATATCTATTTACTGCAACTTGTTCCCAATGACTTTAGCTGTACACTCTAGAAGCCTATCAAAATACAGCATTCCCTATATAGCAGATGGTGCTAAAAGTAATTTGCAAATAAAAATCTGTGTCCTAAACATGCAACAAATGACAAAGCTTGTCTCCCCAATCTTGCACTTAACATAATCAGCACTAAACTGAAAACAGAGACTAGAACAAACCAGTTTCAGAAACTACAAGGAAAACCAGTTTAAAACTATTTTCTGTATGAAATAGAACATTTTCATAGCATAGGCAAGCCAAACGTTTGTGTACTCAACCAAAACCTGTGCTATTATTGTTTTTAGAGCACAATCTCTTTGAAAGTATGCACATGCACACTATTGTGTATTTATCGATGCAGCACTCTTCATTTTGAACACAGGAAAGACAAAGAGCGTCAATCAAGTTGTACAGTAGCAACAAACAGAAGCAGATTAAGTTGTCCAAATTCAGAGCTCATTCAATAAAAAGTAATTTCCAAAGAACACCTAAAGATCCTTCTCTCTGTATATTCCATACTAGGTTAAATCTATGCTGTTGAGAGAGCAATGTTTGCTATTTAATCAACAATTAAGCCACGGACTTTGGATGACTACCTGTAACAGCAGTGACACGGACAAAGAACAATGATGCGTTACAGCCTTTAAATAGTAATCAAGATTTTAGTTAAACTTTAAAAAGCATTTGGAAGAAAGTGTGGATCTCCAGCACTTTTTCTTGTAGTTATTTATTTATTTGGTAACAGTAACAGTCAACATGATGTGTTTTGAGTTTAAAAACAGATCAGAATATTTGCTACAGCTTAACTTTTCTTCTTTCCTAGTTCTTCAAACCTACTGTATGTGACCTCCTCTTCATTTCCCCCTGAAGTACAAGAAAATTCTTGTGTTTGGATGAGTCACCCAAACTTTATCTTGCTTTATATAGGATCCTGTAATTCTATACTTTAAATACAGACTAATAAATCAGTACCCATGATTTATAACGTCAAAATGTAATAAAGCAATCACTTGCTTACCTGAATCCTCAAGGCTCAGAATTAAACACTTGGGCATAGCTACTTGTGATCATCTTTTTTAATCATGTTAGTCCATTCTAAATATTATTCTCCAGTACACGTTAAAAATAATTTTCATCATCTCCATTTCATATAATTGGAAATGAAGAAAGATTTTTCTGAAGCCATAAAGCGATAGCAGTAGATTAGGGTTCAGACCCTCCCACACACCATTCTTTCTCTTCCCTGCCTGTACCATTTGAACGACACTATCCTAACAGAAATTAATGAAGAAATGACTATGGAATTCAATTAACAATGCTGCACACTAACATCATAACTCACTAGTCTCCATCTGGGCATACAGAAAACAAAATACATGATTGGTTACTTTTTGCAAAAGATTTCACTTAGGTAAGTCATTCTACATGAAACAAAATTAATGGAAGACAAGCACAATCAAAAACACACTGTATGTGGCACCCAGATTGTTTTTCTTCTCACGTCTATCACCTTCCATACCCAACAACAAATGAAGCAGAGACTGAACAGGAGGCAAGTTTCACGTGACAATGAAGAAATCTGTGTCCATCCAACAACTAAACTCCATGATACTTCAGAGACCAAAAAAAAGGCCCCTCTCTTGATAGCTGTAAATGTAGCAGATGAACATGGAGAAAAAGCTAAGTCCGTACCACATAAAGCACCTGTTACAGACTGAGACTATCCAACCTAGTGAAATCTGGACTTAATTCATAGAATCACGATCTTTCAAATATTCCAAGCCCTCTGCAATTAGGGGCCCAATCACTGGTTTAAGTGTACAGTCTTAAAACGCTCTTAGCAGGTAATGAATATAGCATTCCCAATTAAGGATGCACACGATGCTTCACCTGCAGTCACACGCCTGGTGCACGGCCGGGCGCATGGGTGCTGTCCTGGCAACGCGGGGCTGTGCGGATATGGCACTGCTGCAGCAGCAGCAGCTTCACACACAGTAGGTATGGTTTGGGAACTGATCACTACATTCAACTTTGTGTTTACATTGAGAACATCTCATTAAAATAAGTTTATTACTAGCCAAGTCTGCCAATATAAACATAATATTCTTGTTCTTAACCAATGGGATGTACCAAGAAAACAAGTATTTTAAATAAATATGTTACCAGAAACATTCTCTGCTTTTCAGTGTAACAGTTTAGAAGAAACGTTGGACACAATACAGCATTCTTTCCCCAAAATCCCCCATGCTTATGGGTTATAAAAATAGAGAGATTTCATCTTTTTAATCTTTTATTATGTAAAACTCTACTACCAAGTTTCAGTCACTTTCATCTTTAAAATCCAAAGTCAGCTCCTCTGTGACATTGATACAATTCCAGTCATATTTTTTAGATCAAATACTGTCAAGAAATCATCAACTGATAGCTGTGGAGATTGGCTACTGAGGTAGCACTTTTCTTTCTTTTTAAATTAGGCAGCTTTTGTTATGGTTGGCATTAGTGGACAAAGAGCCAAATGCTTTGGCATTGCTCTGCCCTTAGCTAGAATTAAAAACGTACTTTAAAAAAAAAAGGTTCTAATGAGCGTTTGCACACATTCCAACAGAAACTGAGACTACTAACATTTAGAAAAGTGAACAGCTCCTGAATTTTTATTCCTGTACATATAAAGCAGAAGAAAACTCTACTAATTAGATCGTATAGGTGTATTTTTGTTTCTCTTTAAGTTGTTACAAAGATTGATCAATGGACACTAATGATACACTCTGCAATCCGATCAACACAGATCAAATACTGGGAGTGATCATTCCCATTGTGAATACAGACAAAATCTGCACGCATCTCGTGTGGCAGTAAAAGGACTGAAGCTGAGCAAAATGTTCTTTTTGCTTTCTTTAACCAGAAGTGAAATACTTTAATCCTAGTGTGGAATGAGACAGAATATAAAACCAGGTAAAACTGTCAGAAAAACAGAACCATCTTTTCCCAGCTAACTATACTCCTACATATAAATCCATCAGAGGGGAACAATGAACAAAAGACAATTCTGTTTCCTTAAAGATCATCTTTTTCAACTCTGCAGTAGATGTTCTAAAATTGCAGATCAAAAATAGAACATTTATAGAAAAAGTTAGAAACTAAGAGAGAAATAACAGCAAAAGAAATAAACAAGAAAATATTATTTCTTCAAGAACAGAATCATCTGGCCTTCTGATTACTTAGTGGGCAATGTATTTTAGATCAGATCCTGCTAACTGCTACATTTGCATCTCTTCCCTGTAGAGATGCTGGCTCAAATTAACACAACAGATTGGTCTTGCTGATTCAAAATTATGTGTGGCAATAAATGCAGGGAAGTGAAACAACTTTCATATTAAATAAGAAATATTTTAAAAGTTCCTAAGGCTAAAATCCTGCAAAGGGATACATTGTATCAGCCATGATGACCTGGAGACCCTGAATTAACAGAGCTCAGCCTAGTGATCTGCTCAATTAACACACTTGGGTATGAGGTTGGCATCTACTCAGTTGATGAGATCGTTATGGACAGATGCACCTATTGAAAGCATGGGAGTCACAGCTGTATCTGCAACCCACTTTTCATTAAGAGCAAAATTCCAGGGTCTCGATGGCAACGATCCACACAGATGAACATCTATTCATGTTCAAACTAGTGTAAACACACAGTTTACCTGTCAGCTTTATTTAACAAGAAATAAATGGCAAATTAGTTCAGTTTTGGTTTGTGGGTTTGGGTTTTTCAGGTTCTAAGGCACGTGTGTTCTGAGACACTTGAGCACTCTCCTGCTAATCATCTCTCCATTTCTCAGTCCACCATGCTTGCATTCCACCACAGCCCAGCACTGTGCTCACAATTTCACTGCTGCACTGCCTAATTAACAGTTTTAAGAGCTCCTTCTTTCAAGGGCTGACACAACCATAGCAGAGGAGGCAGAAAATACTCAGCACTTTACACATTCAGTGTAACATCAAACTTCAAGCTTTAACGCTAAAATCCTGAAGCTTGCACTGAAGGGGTGAGTCCAAGGGCAGACACCAGTGCCTTGCTCTAGACAACTGCACTCAAGCAGCTCCAGCCCAGGCACACCACTGCAGGGAGGAGGATGGTAAGATTTACCAGAGCTGTTCCTCACCACCATACAACTCAACAGTTGATTCAGTACGTGCTGAAGTGATACAATTACACATGGCAAGGAAGTGGAGGTCTGGATTAGTTTTACACAGCCTACAGTGACCTATCCGCTCTAGTTTTAGAGCAAGCCGGTAACACTTGCCAACGCACCCCTAGATAATGTGTATTAAATACTATCAAAAATAACTCAGTTCATACTGCAGATAGAGCTTATATGCAAAATCATAAATGCCCAAATATATCTGAGAACCGTTAAGCTCTCCTTAAATTTAGCTGTCAACTCAGAACTATTCGGTAGGAATGTATTTTTAGAAGGGTTTCTTATGGATCACCCAAGGTCAAATGCCATTAAGTGCTATCATCCATGTGAACATGCAGTACACATAAAAATGTCACTTCATTAAATTAGTGGATGACACAACTGGCAGAAAAGCAAATAATAAGAATATGGTAGCTTTACAAAGTAATCTGTATGCTCTAAATGTAATACAGAAAACAGCTTTTCATAACCACTAATGCACTGTTACATGACCAAAAAGAGTAAGACCATACCATAGAAGGCTGTGACAATAACAAAATTATTTTTCTTAGCATAGGCAACATAACAACAGGCTTTCAACAAGATACAATGAGAAAAAGAACACTCAGCTGACACTTCAATGAGGTTGCAATAACCACTTCCCTATGTGGATGTCTTTGCTGAAACCTATCATGGCACAGAGTATACAGTTCTAGCATTCCTCTTTTCATCTCTTTATCAGACCAAAACCAGAAGAACCCCACCAAGTGTTGGCTGTGCATCTGACCTATGCTAATGAGTAGAAAGTCCTCCATAATTTATTTTTTTTTATTTAGCAGAAAAATGGTGGTAATAACCATGCCACACATTTTGGTTGGTTGGTTTTTGGCTTTTTTTTTTTCATTTTGCCTTCATAACTAGCTGTGAGGAAAAACTAAATGCGGAGTTCCCTCTCTTAATGCCTCTGAATTGAGAATGCATCATGTCTTTTTTGAAGATATGCTTTAATCAAACACAAATAATTATGTTCAACACAGGCATTAACAACAAGTGTTTAGGCACACAAGATAGCAAAAATCCCATTAGAAAATCTAACAGTCTCTCTTGAGTCCCAACAGGGAATAGAAGGAACATAATCAATCAATGCATTTGGCTTCATAGATTCTCCTGCTGAAGAAATAGATGGATGTGGTCAGGAAGGTACGCAAAGAAAGTCTCTTCATTTGGAGCCACTGAATAAAACATCTCTTGATGACAGTGGAATTGCTATCTAGAGAAAGACAGCTTATTACCTCAACTTCTCACATCTTTCAAATTTACACCATGTGTTATAGATTAACAGCTACTTTTTCGCTTTTTGCGGCTTCCTAAAAATAAAGCATACACACAAAATACAGAATAGCAGCTGTTTATGACTTTTTGCACTGTAAGGAAATGAATTCCATTTTGAATTCCATTCCACATTTTTAGTTTTGGTTATGTTATTTTTGGAGGATGAAATAGTGGCATTCCAGCTAGTCTTTTTAAGATGCTTTCCCTGACTCTTAGTTTGTGTTGCTGTATTTCTACTTTTAACTGAAAACACATTTCCACTTATGATAATTTACACTGAAAGTGAACTGTTTAGTAAACAAGTAAATTTTTCAATATGAATATGATGTTTTCATACTCAGACTACTTAGCAGCACACCAATGCAAAATTAATGTCAAATTGCATAAAGGAACAATACCAGAGCCCAAAAGCTTTTATAGGAAATCGCTTGCAAATTTCCTAAATAAGAATAATAAATAGTTCATTATTTCATACACAGGTATCTAGAATGCACAAGTAAGGAAATTTGATTGATGAGCATTACATTTTAGTTGCTGCTAATTTTTTTAACAATACTTACAGAGAGTGCAGAGAACAGTGATGACCTTTACTATAAAAAAAATGCATTTACAATCCAGCTAACACCCTCCCATGCTTTGCTTTCTCTATGTATTACATGAGGCAGTCTACATTGCTAGCATATAAAACAAAAACAAACAAAAAAATCAAGTTCTAAGCAGCCCAGTCTCAATTTTGCAGCTAGAATTTCTCTTCAGAAACATAAACATATTTTAGTGTATTTAATCTATGTCCAAGACATGGGAGGTGAGAGAATAAAAGAATCATGCTGCTGAGTATAAAAGCAGAGTGTGAAAAAGTCTACTGGGGTTAAGTATTAACCTGATGCATTTTTCAGAACGACTGTACTATTTTTAACTGTTCGTTTTTGGCCACAGGTCAAAGTTTTCCTAGCAAAATACCAAAGTGAAAATGCTGGGAGCGAAGCCCAGAGGCAGCTCTCTTTGCCTTGGCCTAGGCAAAAACTGATCTGAATCCAGTCAAATATGTAGCACTGTTTCCCACTCCCCTCCATTGACTATGGCTGTCATTATGCCTCTGAACAGCTATGAGAACAGTAACACAGCACTACAGCCTCGGGAAGAACATTTTTCAGATGTTATAGGAAATTCCTATATTCTCCACACAGCACAGGCATACATTCTGTTCAGTCAGTTCCTGTATTTTGGGCCAAACAGAACTGAGTCATTTGAAAGCACAAAAAAAGACATAGTGTGTCTTGAGCAACTCTTGGGAGGACTAGGATTTATTCCCCATTTTTCTGCTCCTCATAACTGGGACACATTGGGATTCTTGGGACAGACTGGAAATATAAGATTTGAAGACTGTAAAGTTCAGTTAAAATGCTATTATAATACCAATAATTACAATAATGATAATGGTAACAATAGTGATAACAACAATAATGATAATAATCTATCTCTTACTGCCTTTCCAGAGTTCAGATGTTTTAAATGGGGAAATTTAACACCTTTCACACTTCCTCCCGAAGGCATAGATTTCTTACCAAAGTAAATTGTATTTCATACAGTCACACGGAAAAATGCTATTTGAAACAGAAGACAGACGAATCAATTTGCCCCAATGAAAAACAAACGTAACCCTACTGGACCCCCCAGTTACATTTCTCCCTTAGGCGTGTCCCCTTTTCCTGAATTATTTCCACGTCACACAGCAACCTCAGCCTCACCAGAGGAGGTTTCACAGGGGGTGAGCGATGGGTGCCCTGCAGCGCACACAAAGGCAGGTACTTTGGGGACAGACACGCTGTGATTACGAGGCGCGAAAGCCAACGGTGTGAACGATGCTGTGAGGGAAAACAAGGCGCTTTCCTCTCCCCGGATGAGGTCTTGCCAGGGACATTTCCCACTTTCCCCCAAATAAGATGTACCTAATCGGGGAGCGCCGTGCCCGTCCCCTCGCCCATCACAGCCTTGGGGGGCGAGGGCCGCTCCCGCCACCTCCCCGCCGCCGGTGGCCCAGCCGGGGGCGTGGAGAGGATCCTTCGTCCTCCCCCAGGAAAGCACTTTCAGAACGCGGGAGCCCTTTCCTTCCTTCCCGTTCCCTCCCGCCCGCCTGAGGCGAGGGCAGCGTTCCCTTTGTTCCCCCGCCGAGCGCTCCCCCCGGGCGCGGCCGCCCCTCACCAGCAGGCTCTCCACGTTGACCGGGGAGCGCGGGTCGCGGATCATGGACTCCAGCTTCCTCTGGCGGCCCTCGAGCATCCCCGCCGCCGGCTCCAACGCCTCGGCCGCCAGGGGAGCCGCCGACATCTTCCCCGCCGGCTGCTGGCTCATCCTCCGGCCCGCCTAGTGCCGGGCCCGCGGAGGGCACTGCGCGGGGCCGCCCGGCGGGCCTAGCGCGGCGGCGAGCCCGGGAAGGGCGGGGGCGGCGAGGCGGGAGAGGAGGGCAGCGCCGCCGGTGGCCGCCGCCCGGGCATGAAGGGCGAGGGAAAACGGCCGCTGCTCCGCCCGGGCGCGGGGAGAGGGAGGAGAGAAAGCTGGAAGGGAGGGACGGAGCGCTTCCCGCCGTGCCCCCGCCTCTCCCCGCTCAGGGCGTCCCTCGGCGGCCGCCGCCTCACTGCCCGCTCCGTCGGGACATCGCTCCGAGGGCAGGGGGAGGCGGGGAGCGAAGCGGGAGCGGCTGCCGCGGGGTCGGGCTCAAAGTGCGGCTCCCTCTGCTGCGCTCTCCGGCTACTGGGGCGGGAGCCGCGCTCCCCGCCGGCTTCTCCCCCCCTTGCCGCTNCTCCTCCCCTTGCCGCTCCGGCTCCGGCTCCGGCTCGGCCCCACCGCTCCCTACGCGTTCCGCCCACCCCCGGCCTGGCCCGGCCTCCCGCTCCCGGCCCCGCGCAGGCCGCCTCCCCTACCCACAAGGCCCCGCTGTGAGCGGCGCGTTGCTGGGCGCTCGCTCAGCGCCCGGCTGTAGCCCTGAGCTCGGCGGGGCCGTGCCGAGCCTGGGCAGGGCAGCTGCTCGGAGACACGGCAGTGCGCGTTTTGGCACGAGGCCTCACTCTGCCCCCATGGCGTCAAGCATACAGGAAAAAAAATCAAAAATGTTAGAGAAAGTGGGCGAGCAGCATTTCAGATAGAGCAGCAGTGCTCACGGCGTGAATCGCAGAATCATGGAATGGTTTGGGATGGAAAGGACTTTGAAGATCATCTAGTTCCAAGCCGCCTACCATGGGCAGGGACACCTTTCACTAGGCCAGATTGCTTAGAGCTGCATCCAACCCGGCCGTACCACATCAGGGATGGGGCATCCACAACTTCCCTGGCCAACCTATTCCAGTGCCTCACCACCCTCACGGTAAAGAATTTTTCCTCCAATATCTAATCTGAGCCTACGCTCCTTGAATTTTGAACCATTCCCTCTTGTCTTGTTGCTATATGCTCTTGTAAATGTCTTGCCCCATCTTCTGTAAATTCTCTTCAGGTATTGAAAGGCCACAATAAGGTCACCCCAAAGCCTTCTCTTTTCCATGCTGAACAATCCAAATTCTCTCAGCCTTTTTTCACAGGAGAGATACTCTGTCCCTCTCCTATGTGTATATCCTACATGTATGAGAGGGAGGATGGAGAACTAGGCAGTGAGAAGTTGTGCTAGAGAAGGTGCAGGCTACCCTCATGCACCCTGAGGAAGATGAGCCTCCATACCGTGCTGGAGGTGGGTGCAGCTGCTTTGCCACACTCGGCGGGCACTTTGAGGGGACAGGATGCTGTTTATCAGACCCAAGCAAGAGAGGCTGCAGCAGGGACAGTGTCACTGATGCCCGAGATGAGGCTGCAGGGATGGAAGTGGTGAGTTGGATGGGAGGGATGCTCCATGGAATGGCATGTGAGGTTGTGGCCAATCTATGGTTGCAGCAGACCTGAGATGTGGCTGCTGGGCAGATGTTATAGAGCAGAACAACAAAGACCAGGGAAGTGTCATTTGCTGAGGTGGAGGGACCTCAGGGAGGAAAGGTTAACATTTCACTGTGTTGACTTTCAGCTGATAGCTGGATGTCAGTGAGCTGATGTCAGAAAAATGACCCAATATTTTAACTTTAAAGGAAGAGGAGAGGGAGTCAGAGAAGTAAATATGTGAGTCACTTGCATGGCTTTGAACAAGATCACTCTCAGTGATATTCTGAGTCAGGGCCCTGGTGCCAAACAAGTCCCAGCTTGAGGGAAGGTCTGCTCTGAATATCAACCCAAACCCCATTAACTGGATTCTGTTTTTACAGTCCACTGGGTCAAAAGCCTCAAGCTTGACAGAAACACACACACACAACATGAACATTTTGAAAAGTCAATTTGGGCGTTATGACTCATGCTTTTCAGTGAACCACATTGAGTTGGTGAGTTTTCTGAAGGAATTGGTGAAATCTGTATGGGAGAGGCACTGGTTATTTATATTTAAGGACTACTTCATCTTAAAAAAAAAAATAGGATCTGCTTAACTGCAACACCACCAAAAAAAATCACATCATCTCCTCGAGCAATTTACTTTGCTAGGAGATGAAAGAAGTAAGTGTGACAACAGGTTGGGTTGCTACTAGGATTATACGTGGGTACTAGCTGGATCATGAAGTTGCACAGCCTGACAAAACAATGGTTCAAAGCTCTAAATTACCTAAAACAAACATGATTTCTTCACTTACAGCCTATTCATTGGCTAATTTTTGTAAGTGGCACAACAGAAAGGCTTTGGGTTTTTTGAGGGATTTAAAATAGGTTTGGACAGCAGACCAAATGTGAGGAGTGTGTCTCCAGTGATCAACAAGGATCTTATGCTAAGTTCTGTTACTGTGAACAGCAATTTTGAGGGTGACTTCAATGAGCTCAGGGTTAGGCACCAGCTAATGTGATGATCTAAACTCTTGGTTTCCTCTTGGCTCTAGGCAAGGTGCTTCTCTTCAGTTTTTCTTATCTATAAGCTTTGTAAAAACTAATCTTCAGCTTATATGATTTAGTGACATTGTTCAGGGTGTTATCTAAACAAAGGTAACAAAGAAATTCTTAAATAAGCATAACAGCCCTTTTTACATTGAAAAAAAAAAGTTTGATTGTGACTTCAAAAGCAAGTGTGTAGAAGCAGTACCTTCTTGAAATTCTTGCCCGATAGATCTGTTCTTCCACCCTTCAGGACATATCTGTTTACTGACTAAACAAGTTTGATGCTGTTACAGGGACAAATTGACAACGGCAGTCAGCTGAATTCCTTTGTATGACATGAATCCTCAACAAAATCATCAGCAGAAGATTTATTGCTGCTTATAAGTGACTAAGTGACAAAAAAAAAGCACTCGGAAAGTCAGATGCCTCCCTCAGTATTTGCAAAAAATACTGTTTTAACATGTCCTAAAGGAAAAGTAACACCACCTTCTGTGGTCTTTTTACAGTTCTACCTTTTCTGCCTTCAGTGGTGTAAATCTCTCAGGGTATCACCTATTCCTACAATGACCGTCTAAGGACAAATTGTTCCTACTCACTGTGTATGCTAGTTTTGAAGTGCCATGCGGTGAATTGTCACATGCTATTTACCATGTTTTGTAAGGCCAAGTCCAAGCCTTCCAGCATGCCTGCTGCAGCTTTAAGCCTGAGTCCATGCTTGGATCCTTCATCTCTCTGTCTGCTCCCTTAAATGCCATTGAACTCTTTAGATATCTATAGTCCAAATATGTTTTAGGTGTCCTGCGGCAGTAGGGAATTTGCTGTTGACCATTTTCAGAACTGGCTACATTTATAGGAACAGATTTGTAAGAAGTCGGTAAATGGGGCTTATTGGTTAAAAGCCATCAGCTTCACATCGTTCCTTCAGGGTTTTCCATAGGGCTCAAGCCTATTCAGGGAGAAGAGGGATTTGGCTTTGGACCTCAGGTATTCTTTCAGTGGTAGCTATTGCAAAAGAAGAAAAAGGAGATTAAACTACCCATGTGTACATATGTTCTAGGAGAAGGGGCTGTGCTTTTAGCACTTGCTGCTGGCTGAGTAAGCCTTTGGAAATCCTCTTTTTAGGCTCCCACTCTTCAGATATTTGAAAGAGAACATAAGAGCACTACCGACAGGGAAGTTGATTCTACTAATAGCTAGGATCTCTAAAATTTAGGTTTACCATCTCATGTGGATCTACTCCATTTTTGTGTTTTGCATATGGGAGGACAGATATATAGAAGAATTGAGTTACCAATGATATAATGGACTATCTCTGTCTTGTGACATGAATCAACTGTATCCTAAGTAAGAGCCAAATTGTGACAACAGAGTAAGAAGGGAAAAACACCTGTCAATAGTCCAAGGAAATACAGTCTTTGAAAGCTGCCAAAATTAAACCACGTCAGACTGCTACAGGCAAAGGTGCATAACTGTCGTCACTCACCCAGGATGCTGCACTGACGTGGATCAGTGTTGTTATGATGGAAATAGGACAAGAAGTCATTTTTCACATAATGAGGTCTTGAGACTTTGGAGGGTATAGCTAAAGATCATCATTCTACTTCCAGAAAATAAAGTAGATTTATGTCATTAGCACAGGGGTTTCTTTACTTTTAGATTCATAGATAGGAAATAGGGGTGAAAAGGAATATAAGTTTATTGTGGGTTTTGTTTGTTTGGTTTTTAATTTTTTTTTCTCACCTGCTAGTGTTCAATCAGCTGCAGGGTTAATAAATTATTTTTCTGCATTAAAAGTAAACTTTTTTTTTTTCGCTTTAGGTTAATGAAAACAGGCAGGAAGAAAGGCACACAACCCGTGTATCTAGGAGTTATGTTTTTGAAGGACTGGCAAAGTCAGCCACAATCTTGGTTATTGTCTTGGAACAAATTGTATAGTTATGCAAAGTCCACAAAAAAACTCCCAACAGTGTTTAGCATTATTTCATTTAATTCATAGCACAGCATCTGTTACATCGTAACTGGAGGCTTTAAATACAAGCAGCTTTTCAAACCCTCTGCATTTCCAAACCAGCCCTCAGTAAGATTGACACTACCACATCAATTACTAGCACAGGCCAGCTATAAAATTACAAAACCACTCAGCCATCTGTATAATTAAATGCAAACCAAAATAATCAAGCAAATGTTAAAGAAAATGTCTTCATATGGGAAGCTGTGTAGGTAAAGGCCTTTATCTACTGTTCTGCTTGGGAAGGGATATGCCTTTGTCTCTGAAGGTGTGCCAGGTAGCCACCTCCCACTCTTTCAAACAGCATTTATAGCTGATAAATACAGAACTATTTGCTGGTGCTGTCTGTTGCTGTGTTAAATTCAGTGTCTTAAGCACAAATACCAGAGAATCAAGAAAAGGAGGTGGGAAACAAAAGCGGCTGCATAATGCCTGGGTGTGTCCTGATAATGCAGGACTTGGTCTCTGCCTGGATCTTAATTGCTTACATAATTCTCCCCAGCTAACTAACATTGCTTTTGTTAATAAAGTAGTTTCATAGTTTCTTGGATTCATTGGGAAGACAGAAGTGAAGCTATGAATCTAGGTTAATTGAGATGCTTACGTGATGGTGATGTGCCAGATTCTCTGCTGTACATCTCATGAGGAAACTTGCAGTAAGTGTAGCTTGGAGAGTAAGGACAAAGTGACCTCGAGTTTTTCTTTGCTGCTTTGTGCATTTAGGTGAAGCTTAGGGCTCTGTGGCCCATAGGTGTAAGTCACAGCAATTTGAGAGGCTGCTGTGATTTATGAGATCCTCGTGCTGTTACGCTGTCAGTAGGCTGTTTATACCTCACAGTTCTTTGGCGCAGAGGAGGGTTTCTGCCACTCTTCTTTCTGCTGTGAGCATCATCTCCAGCACTCCCTTTATGTGACACATTGTAAAGGTTGAAAAATATAATGTAGGAGTACAAAGCTGCTGGTCTTTTGGAAGTGCTGGCCAGAGCTTCTCAAAGCTATCTCTGCCTCCTTTTAATTTTGACAAAGGGACTAAGGATTGATTCAGACATGTCACTTGCATGCCTGTGACAATCTCTTCCAGTGAACACACACCTGTAAAAACAGAAGTATTTCTGATAGTTTATTCTGTATTTAAGATCAAACATTTAACCATTAGCTTCTCAAAATGGAACTCAAAATCCAGAATTGGGGTAATAGGCTCCTTATAGAAATTCTGAAGAGAATCAGACATGTTGGAAAGGGGGCCCAACTGCATACCAAATGGGACTTTTAAGAAATGTGGCCAAAACCCCATGTTTTCCCAGATGAGACATAATCTAAACCAGCATGTCCATCCTGATCTGATCCAGAATTCTTTAGCAAAGCAAGAACCCATGTACCTGTTCTCCTTTCTCCATCCTTTGGCAATTCATGTGACATAGTACACCTCTAAATAAAGTTCCTATGTCTTGCAGGCTGGTGTGTGGTTTTGCCTCTCTAAGGATTCATTCTGTTGACGAAATCTTTCTGCAGAAAATTGCATTATTAAGGAATGGGATATGAGGAAGAAAAGCCTTTTGATGAGAGCACTCAGCAGGACGAAGGCAGAGAGGTAGGTAGCAAACTTAGTGACCTTCACAGTTATACAGCTATTGAGAAGTGTATTTTTGGGTTGTGATCTTGGATTTTGGTGTAAGAACCACTGTAGGCACCTAATAAATCCTTCTTTTGATCTGGCCTTTTGCCATAAGTGTGCAGGAACTGGCTTGGAAAGTGACAGTTAAACTCTGGGCACTGAATGCTCCCTGCAATTAGGGGGAAATGCCAGTAGAAGATGACTTGGATAGAACAAGCTAAAAAAAGATGATTAGTGCAGTGGTTCTGTGTGCATCTCTGAATACCCACATTATGTGTATCTGCATTAGCACTGTCATTCCTAGGATCTGCTTTTCATCAAGACTTAGCTACTGTTAATTGTGGTGAAACCAAGCCAGTCCAGCTGATGATACTGGGGTGTAAACAGCTACAGCTGCTGTGCGTGCTCTCAGAGAATTTGCAGGGGCTGTAAGATATGAATAAGAACAGTTGGGAGTGCATGAGTGAAGACAAAGTTTTGCATATAAGGATTTACAGTCTCGGAGAAATTACATGATTTTGTATTTAAACTGCATCAGAGTCAAGCAGCAAAGTAATCAGCACAGGGAGGGATGAAGGAAGGAAGGAAGGAAGGAAGGAAGGAAGGAAGGAAGGAAGGAAGGAAGGAAGGAAGCAGATTGGAAGAAAATGTGGAATATTTTGATGTGAGAAAGCTGAAGTTAGTAGGAATTTTTAGGGGACCTTTTCATGCACATTCTTTGTAGAAGAATAAAACATTCTGAAGGGTATCATGCTATTCCCGAACTACAAAGAACTCACTTCATGTAGGACAGCAGTGCTTCATGGGGTGAAATAGGGAGGTAGGTATTAGTTGAATCCTTGAAGATTTGGATTGGTAGGAACTACTGTCCACAAGTAAGTTTAGATGGGAAATAATACTGTTTCTAGCTATTCACAATGGGGTTTGGTACAACCTTCACCCAAGTAAAGGCAGCAAGAAAATACTTGCAGCATGCACTTTGAAAGGGCTGTAAGATGTGTTGTCTGGCAGGGACTGGAGTTGAGACCTTGCAATGGCATTTTCAGTTCTTCATGTGGCTGCAGACATAAGGGTTTTTAAGAAATATAGGGTAGCCTGGATGAAGGTGATCAAACTAATGATCAGTTAAAGATTTGGTAGAAGTTGCATTTTAGTGCAAGAATTGTAGTGAATGTAATAAAAGTCAGCACAGTTTGGACATAACCAAACTGGCTGCTTTTCCTTGCTGAAAGAAAATATCCTGAAGGTTATTTCTTTGTGTGAACCATTAAATATTATGTTTAATCCAATGCAGAATATTTGTTTTGGATACTTGAAAGAATGTCATAGCATGGATATACTTAGGGTAAAAAAATCCTAGTTTCGTCCAAGGGAATTTGAAGCAGAATTCTACTTCTTAGAAAGCTGTCCAAGGACTTGGTATCTGTGAAGCAGGAGAAAGGAGAAATTCTTCCTCACGTTGAAGCTGGTGACCTGCACAAAGGCACCAAGTTTGTTGGGTCAGCGAGGGGGAGCATGAGAATCATGGCTTCCTACTCTGGGAACCAGCCTGCTCCCTTGGGAGGTGTGTCCTCATCCCTCGCAGTTGGGACAAAATCAAAGTGATCACAGGAAGGATTGAGCGTAGCCTGCCTCAACAGAGCCTCTGCTAAGGGGTCTGTGCTACCTAAGTAAATGCTCTGATCATTGAGCTGTTGGATAATTGGGGATTTTCCTCCAACACAGTTTATCCCCTTCTTTGTTTTTTTTCCAGCCAAAACTATTCAGCAAGTTTGAAGCAAATAGTTTAGACATGACTGAAACCACATTTTCCAGGGAATTAACTATTAAAAAAAATAAATAAATCATCCAGCTCTTAACTATTACCTCTTTTAAAATCCATCATGCTTCTTTTTCACATAAATAATAGTTTTACTAATCTACCCAGCCAGCATATTAAATTAGGGCTCATTTCTTATGCTGTTCTGGAGCTCACAAGGTGTCTTGTAGTACTTACATTTAATGCTTATTTCTTCAGTTTACCCATATTTTTCTTTTTTTGCAATCTCTTTCATCCTATCAGTGCCAACAGTTGATCGTCATGGGAGAGGGAACTCTTTATTACATTTTCATGCTTTTTTCGTCAACTAATTTAAACTAATAAAAAAATAAAATACTCTTTGCACTGACCCTAGTGCTATAGTTTAAATAGATTATGCCATTCCACTAGATACAAGCTAAACTTGTACAAGTTTAACTTGTATCAAGCAAGTGAAACAAATGAAGATAAAAAAGGCTATAACTAGATGTAGTTGTTAATAGTGTTAAAACTATTCAACCAGAACAAGGGGGGTTTGGAACTACATTATCATCAAGGTCCTTTCTAACCTAAACCACTCTGTGAGCAAGTGACTGATTTTTGATCAACTCTCTTGGACCCTGTAGCACTCCAGCATTGCATCTCGTCTTTCCAGCCCTAGATCCGGCGAGCAGCCCTCTGATACATTCGTTGCTCCATTTCTAAGGACTGTTTGATGCCGTGTGTGATTTGCAGCTGGCCAGGATTGTGAAGTGGTGGTTTGCCGCTTCAGGGGCCGTGCAAGGGTGGTTGTAGACATCCCTCTAGTGGCCCCGCAGGCTCCGGGAAGCCGGGAGCAGCTCTGGCATCCCCGGGCTCAGCAGGGGCAAATGTGCTCCTTTGTGGAGCTGGGTCCTCTGCGGGTCTGGGGAACTGTCTGACACACACGGATGAGAAATGGCAGGTAATTTCTCCCTTTTTCCGTTTCACCAAAGTTTCCCTGGAAACACCGCACCAGTTCAGGGTGTTTAGAGTGTTTATTTCACAGAAGCCACGATACATGAATGGTGAACCCATTTCACTGGCCACTGTAAAAAACAGATGTCTGGGAGGTGATGTGAAGAAAGGGTTAATCCCGTCTCTAAGCTTTTTTAAGTGTCAGGTTTTTTAACCTAGAGAGAGAACGATTTTGTCACTGAAAAAAAGGCAAGTTATACTTGAAGATCAATCAAATGTTTCAGATTTTCTTGTCTCTTTAATACAAGACTGATAGAATACCAAAGGAAAATACCAAAACAAAAACCAAAGTATATGTAAAATAAACATAAGGAACATTTATTTGTACATCTGTACACTTAGGCTTCTCAACTGAAACTGTCAATAAGATGATAATTATATTTATGTGTTTGGAACGTTGAATTTATTTTGCTTTTTAATTTGTTAAAGGACATGCAGTAAAAATGAGAGCCTTGAGATAGCATCTTGAAAGATAGTGGAGAGATCTCCAGTGCTGTCTACAGAAAGAATGCTGTCCCAGGGCACCCACTGTGACTACTTCGTGTAGCACAGCAAGTCCAGGGGCTGCCCTTGTTGGTGCTGCACAAGCATCCTATGGAGGGTTCTGGGGAAGCTGATACACTCTTAGGAGTCACTGCAGAACAGAACTGATCAGAGTTTGCAAAGGAGATCAAGACAGTCACCCCCTTTTTGTAAATGGGTACAGCACAGAGGAATCATTTGTTCCAGAGGGAGCAAGCTGACTGATAGCAGCAGGATGTGGTGTTGAAAGGAGATAAGGGTTTATATAAAAGTAAAATTGTCCTTAAAGGACAGCCCACACTGAGATTTTCTCTAAATGGAAACAGAAACTACAGATCTCATTCTTCTGATAAGGGTAGCTCTGTATCTCAGTAATTCACCTGTACTGCTAGTATTACTATTGCGATTCCATTATTACTTTTAAACAAAGAACTACCTATACAAAAATATCAAAGTGCAACAATTAAGTAAATTATACTTAGAGTTGAACTCAGGCCCATTTCAAAGCCATCATTTGCTGTCAATAAAGCACATGGCTGAACGACTATTTCTAGTTGAGCCTTGATTTTGTTAAACTGATTGGAAGCACACACACCATCCTGATCAGGTTTTGATTTCAAAGGTGGTAAAAAACATTTTAAGTTGCATTAGGGAGAATTTTTTTCCCCTTTAGTGCTGTATCACTTTCCTTCTGAATCCCAAATGCTGTTTTGCAGACTTCCCTCCTTATGCCCCAAAAATAGCTCCATGTGTCAATTTAAGAGATGGACAATTGGCATAAAGTCAGCAGAGAGAGCATAAATGCCTGAGAAGTTTTTAGGCAACATCTATGTAAACAATTACTGTTGTCTTGTTTTCATTTCCAGGCAACAGATCCTCCGAGACACATACACAGAATACAGACAATATCTGGACAACCTTCCAACCCCTTCTGTCCAAGCAGTTTGTACTTTCTCCATGTATAAAGGAACAGTATTTTACAGATTGGGAATAAAGTATATGTTGATTGGAAGATACTTGTTTTAAAGAGTCTAATCATCATGTAATGTCACCAATTTAATTCCTTTTTGAAAAGAAGTAAGATTCCTGAGCTTCAATCGGCAGTGAATTTTTAATACAGTCTAGAGTATTTCAGACTGGGAGAAACATATAATTAATCAATAAATACACACTGATCCACATTTGCCTTTTGTGCTTCTCAGTGGCCCAGGGTTGTCAATGTTTTTGATACCTTCCAAGCAAATCAAAACTACTATCTCTGCATGGAGACTGACAGTCAATATGTCAACTTTGGCAATTTGAAATATTTATCCCTTTATTCAGTTCTTCAAGATAAATCTGCAATTAAGCCTTTTTCTTTTTAATCTCAAAAGAAAGGCAATGCTAATGTTTTTACAGTCTTTAGCTTTTACTTTGCTTTATTTTAACCTCTAATCACAGGAAGAATTAATCCTGTGTCTCTATATTTCCCTCATGAATATTCTTCCAGGACAGGATAATTTTGCATAATTTTGACTGTGTTTGTTTTCACTTCAGCTGAACAAATACAGAAATCATCACCTCCAATAGCTTCTTGTCAGCCAGAAAGCTTGCACACATTGCTGGGCAGTTAAGGTTGAAGCTGTTTCTAAGACAAGGGAGATTTTTTTCTTGAGAAATTGTTTCTTACACAAAACCACAGTTTTACTGGCATTGATGGTGAGATCATTGCTTGGTAAAAAGGCTCTTTGATGATTTGTGGGGAGTAGCATTATCAAGTAAATCACAGTTCTCAGCTCCTGACTATGAATTCTGTGCAACCTGCTTTAGCGTATGGGATGGAGGCAGTGTGTGCACATTGTCCTGGTTTTGTTGGTGTTTCAAGGATCATGAAAAGACCACAACTAACTGCTGGGAAGCTTGGTTTGATCCTTGAGTGCCCAGCAGGCAGCAGAGTGTGTGGTGTCACAGCACTCAATTAACTGCAGTATGGTCAGGAACAAATGGTCTGAAGGTTCACAATTCTCATCTCTAAGGGCCCAACAGAACTTATACTTAACAAAACTTAACAGCACATAATTTTAACAACACTTAAACTAAACAGTACTTAATTGGTAACTGAAGCTAAACAATTTAGCAATATATTCATATAGAATTTACTATATAGCAACTTACTTACAGGCCTGGCTTACGGCAAATTTAAAGTACTTAAGAATCTAGGAGTACCTTCCTAGTACATTTGCTATGTCATATTCACACTCGTGTTATGACCCACTGCAGAAGGTGAGGGTAACCCAGGTTCTTGTTAATAGATCCCTTGGGATGGATTAGAGTGAAATGACACTGACTGATTAGTGTTTGTAAATATACACATGTAGGGTATATTGTAGAACAATTTAGTTGCAAAGGAAAACAGGTATGTAGCCATTTTAGTTGTTATTATCTATAGTAATAGAAACAACATGAAAGCATTGCAACATGAAAGCACAACCACCTCACCCAAGGATATATACAGCGAAAAGAGAGAGGACAAGAGTGTGAAGATCTCACCACTCATAGGCCCTGTGATGAGACTTGGTTATTCTACAGTCTTGGAAAAAGTGGTGATTGCAGGTTGGATTCTTTGGGTGGTGGTGGAAGTCCTGAAGAAGTGGTGGGGAAAAAACCCTGGGATAATCTGCAGAACACATCTATTGGGTTTATATTCACTCAGGTTCAGGTGGGAATGCCCAGGTACCTCCCCCGGGGCAGGGAACTTCACATTGGATGGTGTAATGTTGTGGATCATGGGACACTTCGGGAGTCCCTGACATCATCTAAGGCAACACTGCTGCCCATCACACCAGAAGCTGAGTCAATTATGGCCTATCACCAGGGATGAATACCCTCAGGCCACAACATGTACCTCAGGCCCCGTACATCGCTGGGGGGAGAAGGGGGAGCCACACTGAGTGAGCCGTACAAGCCAGTGGTTTGTGCAAGGGAGAGCAACTTAGCATGACAGGAGGCACCATCCCATCTCCACAGGACCTATCTCACTCATAGCCCATCATTCACCCTCAGTCTTACCAGATCAGAGGTTAACCATTGCACATCCAAAAGCTCACCTCCTCCACCTCCAAATCAGGCTTCAACAAAGCACCCTGGCACTCCACAAATGGGGAATGTTTTGAGTCACCATCCCTTAAGAGTTCAGGCTCTCAGTTTGCACACAAACATGAAGAGTGGAGTAGGTATATGCCTGTGAAATATTTCACTTGAGTTCACGGAAGTACTCACTTTGAAATGCTTTGCATCTTCTCAATGGGTGAAGGGTTGAGCCTTGAGGAATTGGTGTATCAGCCCAGGGTCATCATTGTTGAGTGATCCTCCGAGTACAGCAAACTTGAGAGATCACTGGCTCCGAGAGGGAGATGGTGGTCACAGCCCACTGCGGGCCAGGAGAGCTCAAAGGCAATCACTTTGGACTGTTTACAGGGTCGCAAGAGAGTTGGCTTTAGTCATAGTCATTTTCCACCCTGGCCATAATTCAGGTTTGTAACTTTTCTTTGAAAGTTTGATAACAAAAATATTATTCCACTTAGGTTGTTATTCAGGAAAGAAAATTAAGTTTCCAAGGCTGCTCATTAAAACACAGGAGCTTATTAGCCAGCACAAGTTCCTGGGAGAAGAGAGTGTTTCTGATAAGCTCAAGAGGAACTCAGCCAGCTGCTGTTTGTCAAGGCTGAGGCCTAATGAGCATTTCTGAGATCATAGTGTGGCTGGGGAGGGGGAAAATGCACCACCACAGTGGCCTAATACAAGTCAGTAAGAGTAAGAATTGCAATGGGCTGAGCATGCATCTTTGAATTTGCTGTTACAGCTTCTAGGATTGTCTTCCATAACTGCATCCCTTAATACAGAGGCAATGGCAAACACCACCTCATTCCTCGATCACATGGTAAGAAGCTTCCATCAGCCCATGTCCACATGGGGCATATCTAGAGAGCACAGCTCCAGGCCCTCAAATCACCCACTGTCCACCTGCAGGAGGGCAGGGAGGGAAGGAACCACAGATGCCATATGTGGACAGAGCCAGGCTGCCTTTTCTCTGCAAACATCATTAAAATTTCCTTCAGAACATAAATCATGCTTTCTGACAAATGAGTATCCCAATCCTTAGTAAACATCTATGTGAGAAACCTTGTGTAGATCCACATAACCTACACAACCAAATGTAGTTTATGTGATTTTAGCCTCAACACACTTCTCATAAGTTACTGCTGGCAGACCAGAAGTGGACCCAAAAATAGCAGATTAATGTTCCAGAAAAACCCTTCAGCAGTTACTGAAATCCCAGCAGGGTGCCAGTGCCAGCCACGGATCAGGATCATGGAATACAAAGGTTCAGAGCTTGCAGTCAGACCCAGCACGCTGGGAGCAGCCCATGGCTTGGCCAGCAGGTGAACTTTGCCACTCACAATGATGAGCTAAAGTGACTTTTGAAATCAGTGTTTAATTATGCTTACAAATGAGATTCTTCACACACACCAAAAAGATTATTCAAAATGAAGAAATTTGCTGGCTTTTCCAACAAACAATAATTTGCAGGAATCTCCTCTCTTCTTTAAAAATCACATTATTTAAAACTGCAGTTCCCATCTGAAAACTCTGAAAAGTGATTTCCCACACCAAATAAGGACTGAACTGGCACCCTGCAGTGCTTGTTCCAGTTACTGAGTCAGCAAAAGCAGACATTTCATAATTATAGATCCTGGCTGTTGCTATTGCTGATTATGCATTTAGATGCTTAGCCATTTTTATTGAAGGGAAGACAAAAAGAGTATTAGAGCATTTTAATTTATTAGAGTTCTCAAATAGCCAAGGGAGCTTCTTACACATACAAATATATTGAAAACGGACAGATATGGATTCAATAATCTCTCAGAAAAAAAATCAAGCATTATCATACAAATTCAGAGTAAGGTCCTGTCACATTTACAAGGGAGCTTTTAACTTGTATATAAGTTCAGCATAATTCAGGAATTTTTCAAGTCCAGGCTGCAGCTTTTCAGCTAGTTAGTGCATGGAGCTTATATACATTGTTTTCCGGCATCACCAGTGGGTAATACTGTATGTAACAACGATTTAATCTTCAAAAGTCCATTCGTTCCACTAAAGGTGCACTATTAAAATAACAAATGTGTTTAATAAAGTAATTATAGTATAATTGTCATATTACAGTTTCTCTCATTTCACTGTGACAATTGTGTAGTTAAAAAAATAATTATACAGGTAGAAAATCTGTACAAATGAGTGAGGAAAAACAAGCACTAGAGGTTTGTTCAAAATGAAAAATCCTAATGTTTCATTTAAATGAACTGTTCTGCTACTGAAGACAAACTTCCTTAATATTTGTATGATGGTTATTTTGTAAAAATATACTTCCTTACTCTACACATAAGGTAAGTAATGGGTAAGAGTAAGAGGGCAGGTTTAGACTAAGTATTAGGAAGAAGTTCTTTACTGTGAGGGTGGTGAGGCACTGGAACAGATTGCCAAGAGAAGCTGTGGATGCCTTATCACCTCAGGAAGTGTTCAGGGCCAGGCTGGATGGGCTTTGAGCAACCAGGATGAGAGGAAATGGCCTTAAGCTGTACCAGGAGGTTCAGGAAGAATTTCTTCACTGAAAGAATTGTCAAGCATTGGAACAGGCTGCCTAGAGAGGTGGTGGAGTCACCACCCTTGGAGGAGTTCAAGGAATGACTGGATATGATGCTCAGGGCCATGGTCTAGTTAATGTTGTGCTGTTTGGTCAAAGGTTGGAGTCGATGGTCTTGGAGGTCTTTCCAACTCAAATAATTCTGCGATCTAGTGGAAAGTGTCCCTGCCCAAAGCAGAGGCATGGCAACCACGGGATCTTCAAGGTCCCTTCCAACCCAAACCATTAGAGGATTTTATGATCATATAACAAAAACCCACCCCAACATACAGCAGTCAGGATTAGTTGTTAGTGTTGCAAAGTTTTACACATTTTATGGCAAACATTGTCCTGAGTTGTTAATCTGGTGTAGGGGGAATCAATGCTTCTCTTTGGCAAAGACCACCTCACCCACCAAAACAGAACAGTGACATAAAAAAAAAAAAAAAAAATCAAATAGAGAGTTTACCATCTGAAAAGAAACCAGTCACTGAAGGAAAAGGACAATCTTCCTATGCAAAAAAATGCTTTCTTAGTTTTAACCCTCACTCCCAGCTTCAGTGGAAGAGCACCTTCCTCATTTTTACTGTGTTCTATGTATCAACTGTGCTGTCACTTTGCTTTTATTTATTATTATGACAGCTCAGCCTGAAATTTAAATTTCATAGACAGAAGAACTATGTCCTATACTTAAGTCCTGTATTCTGGAGTTGGAAGTTGGTAGTACATAAAAAGTCAAGATTACTTTCTGACACAAGCTTGCACTTGGTGTTTTTTCCCCAATTCCTACCTTATTTCTATTGTAGAACATAGGGCATTTAATTTCACTGTATCTGTCTAAAATAGCTGTAGAGTTGGTGGCTAGAACATTCAGGAGTTAATTAGCTTTGTTGTTCTCACTTGTGAGTAGATGTTTTCCTGATCACACTCTTGACAAGGCCTTGGACTTTCCATTTAAAACCAAACCAGGCAACCCACCTGCCATCCATCCCAGCCCTACAGAAACATCTGGTGTACACTGTTTGATACTGGGATGAAGTGAGGCCAAACACAGCATTTGTACAGTGACAGTTCACTCCCTTAGAAAATCCAGTATCTGAATTCCACAGCTTTGTTTTATGGATATGAAAGATGGATGAATACAGACACAGTCCTAAAGTATTGTACATATTTTTGCAAGCTGAGCCACAAAGACATCACGATACTTGGCTAAAGCTCTGCTGTATGTAAACTCTAGAAACTGGAAGGGACCAATTTAAGTTATTGATCATAATGTTTCTTCTGATAACTGCTACAGTATTGTGGCATCACAAGATTCAGATCTCTAAGTGTTATCTGACAGCACCATGTAAGAGAGATTTTAAATTTTCACATAATTCAGAATGTTTGTAGTTACCCAGTGAATTCCAGCAAAGGCAACCCAACTTGTTTCACTAGACTATTTCATATTTTTGTAAGCTTATTTTATTTCTTTGCTGTACAAAGGCAGTAATGCAAACCATTTCAATAAATCTACATCAGTAACTACCTAGAAATTATACAAGTATGTATACAAAGCCCAACTATTTCACTTCAGTGTTGATACCACAGTTCATGTAGAGCTGGATGCAAACAGCACCTACACAGTGTAAGGCATAACTCTCAGGATATTTACATCTTGTTCTTTATAGCAAAGGCTTCCGATACACCAGTTCTTTGTTACACTTGTATTTGACAATCCTGCTTAGTAGTGCAGCCTCAGAACTGAAAAGTGCATTTCTTCATTTTATACATTCTCACACAGATTGTGGACTGTTCCAGAAATAGTTTTCCAACCTTCCTTTTTGGAAGTAATTAATTATCTTTGTTTTCTGACAGTTAAAATTATAAGGTAAAAATACTGTTTTCCCAAAGTTCTGTAGATCACATGCAGTTAAAAAAACAAACTTCCTAAAATCAACTGCAGAAACTGTTGTCTTTTGATGCCAGAAGATAAGCAATCCTGTGAAAGCACTCAACCAAATCCACTGCTACTTTTAAAAACACTTTGGAACATTTCAGGTAAGAAGTCTGCAGATCCAAGCAGCTTTGGAAAGTCCTATAACACAGACGTTTACATTCTGTATTAGATTTCTGTGTTGCAATTAATCTGGCATCTCAAATGGTTTTTTCTCTTCCATTGGAGATCTCACTTTGAAAGGAAAGTAAAAAAGGAATATGATTACTGTCATATTTTCTACAGTACTGCCATACTGTAGAAAACGCAATTCTGAATTATTTCACAAGCAAAATAAAGTAAAAAAATTCCTAGGATGAAAAAGTCAACCCTTCCCTTCAACTATAAAACTGCACTGCTAAAAATAATTTCTTCTTTGTGTTCCGAGCTACTGCAATTCCTGCCACAATTATTTTTAAGCCACAACATCCTGCAGCACTAGGGTTCTTCAGAATCTATATTCCATCCAGTCTTGTTTGAGGACATTAAAATACTACATCCATTCTTCCATCTGCCTTCCCTTAGAACAGGAATGAGTAGCAGCACAGCCTCTTTCAAAACAGCTATCATAACTCTCATGGCAACAATCTCAGCTGGGCTGGGCTCTGTGGTGCAGCAGCTGAGAACTGACATACATTGCTCCATCCATAGAGCGCAGCTCTGACAGGAAACCAGCAAAGAGCGAAGGAAGGAAAAGGTCAGGGAACAAGAGTGCCTTGCTGTGTGTGCTCATGCTTGACTCTCTGACCTCCTGCTGCTGTGAGGTAACACAACAGCAGAGACTTCCAGGCGTTTCCTATACTCCCACACATCTTGGCCCACAAACTGCTCAGAAAATTATACTTGTTCAACAGTACAGCTTACAACTTTATCAGAATGGTATGACTATCTTAAAAAAAAAAAAGTACTACATGTGGATAAAAATGTAAAAGGAGGACATTACCTTCATCAGGATGAACTGATGGCTCAGTATCAGAAGTGACAGTATCCATATCTTCACAAGTTTTGGCACCTGGCTTCTCTTTTTCCACCTCACATAGATACACGTCAATGGGTCCTTTTGTGCTCTTCACATGCACTTCTATGTGATCCTGTAAAACAGCAACTTGCATATAATCCAAAGAACAAATCTTACACATCCTTTGTCTATTTTTGCATATATTTTAAAGACATTAGATTAAGAACAGAACAATACAGAAGTGACATAACTATTTAGAATTATGTTACTACTTCCACATAAATAATGACTATTACATATATTTGTAACACAATTATTATGCAGAATTAAGCTAACAAGTTTTCATCTTTGATGAATGTGTACATAGGTATTTGTTTAGTCTTTCTACTGATATATGACCAAGATTTACTATATGCTTAGGAAAAGTAACAAAATTTAAAAACTTGACAAATCAGTGCCATGGTTCAAAAAACAAATTGGACCACGCAGCTTTAGTAACACGGTAAAGCAACTAATCCCTATTGCTTCTACTGCTTTCCTTCACCAGACATCCCATTGCAAAATACAGAACAAATAAATCTAAATGCACAGTGGAGAGAAGGTTCTGTTCTCTCATATATACCACTTTTTAAATCCTGCCTTTTTAGTGCTTCAGGAGGCCTTTGGAATTTTATCCATCTTTTTCATCTCCACTGTATGAGAGAGAGCTCCTTTGACCAGGGAAACTACTGGAGCTCTTATGCAGTGCATCTGAGTCCTCTGGTTCTACTGATTCATCTCCTTTTCCTAAGATACCACCACCTTTCTGTGCACACCGGAAGGAAACTTTGATGACTACACAATTAAGAAGATTATCAAAAATGCTCATGCAAAAAAGAATGTAGAATTAAAGTTCCATTTGCTATCTTAAGCTGACTTCTAGGATTTCCCCTGTCAAGAGCACTTCAGTGGGCTCCCAGCAGACAGGCTCCAGTACATAAGTGCAGCATTGCTGGGTGCAGGGGGCAAAGGTCTGGCTCCTCTGTGAGACCAGAATGGAGCCTGTGTATTGCACTGTGGGGTGAGGTGAGGGCATAGCCCCCACCTCCATGAGAAATGCCTCTAGATATGATCTACCAGAGTGACAGAATGTTTTCTTTTTCCAACCATACTGTACAATGCATACTTTATTACAGCTGTTCCATTCTCTCTAACAAAACCAGGTAACTAAAGCTCAGATACATGCAATAATTTAGATAAAAAGGAAAATATTGCAAATAAATTTCCAAGACTATTATCCCTACAGCATTGTTTAGTGGAACACAAGAACAATGAACTACCAATATCTGCGCGAAAAAAACCCGGAAGTCAATTACTGACTGTTGCTGCATAAAGTCAAAGTGGAGAACTTTTGTTTGTTTAGGAGAAATGTATAAAACTTACATCTTTAGGAACTGGTATTTCCAATTTGGTTTCCTCTGGAGCTTTGATTGCGATCACAATCTGTTCCTGAAATGCCTGAATGCTTCGGATATCTTGGTATGTCACATAAGCTAGTGTATACATTGGTCAAGGATTCTGTAAAGCAATTTGCTAATGGGCAGAAGCAAAGAGTATGATGTCAAGATATGTTGAGGCAGAATACCAACTTAAGAAAATTGATCAACAATTCAGCTGAGGTTAATACTAGCTTTGTAAAACAACGTATCAGCCACCAAATGGAAAAATGTTTTTCTGTATTTCTAGGAAAGAAAAAAAAGCTTTAAAAATATATTCAATGTTAAAAAAAACCTGTATGGTTCTCACAGATGCTGTCATAAGTCTAAAAAGCAGAGGTAATACTGCCCTTCAGAAACTACTTTCTATTTGTACTAGCATGAAAATAATTTCCTGAGATACCATAAAACTATTTTCTTAACTAGTAAGGTGCAAAGAAAATAGGCACATTTCATTTGAGCACACACCTTAACATTTTCCCAAACAAGGGAGCTAAATAACACGTTATTGTAACCCAAAGCCAAAATTCAACGTTTATACAATATATTAAAATAAGTCTCTTTTCTATTGTCAAAACCCATCTGAAGGTCAAAACTGCACTGGAACCTCTTTCAAGAGACAGAACAGTATGAGGACACAATCAACACACCATCATATGTTCTTGGCAACAGGCCACTGGGACTCCATTTTGAGTCTAAGCAGCTTGATCTCACTGCTAGGTCAAGACGTGTCCCACAGACAACTCTTTAATGAAGAGAACAAGGTGATGGTCAGGGTACTAAGAGTATTGCCCCACTTCGTTCTTCCACAGTGGAAAGGTCACACAAGCAGCACTCCCCTGAGAACAGGCTAGACTGTCCATGATATGGCAAAGCAAGGCACACGACTGGCATTCTCAAATACAAAATAATCAAAAAGTTCGCTATTATAGAACTCATTATCAAGCATTACTGCATACCAGTGGTATCAGCCTACGCTCATTACTAGATATGTGAGTACATGCAACCAAAATCATGTGTAAAGTAGCGCAAGAGCTGAAAGGATATTTTGCATTTTCTTTGTCATCTGTTAGTTCAAATATCTGATGAGCACAATCCTTGATTAATTCATCCAGGGCTTCTTCCATGGCTGATAAGTCAGAAAGTTCATCTTTAAGATTTTGCTGCTCTGATGCTTTTCCAACAACTTGGTCAAGATTATTACCTCTAGAAGAATATGAAAGTTGTCTAGTGTATTTGTATAAATAAAAGCCTGTTTATTAAACATCAAGTATACTAACAGAAAACAGTAAGGAACTCTGGCATCCTCTACTCTCCTGAAATAGGCCTCCATGTACTTTTGCACTTGATACTTACTAACATATTAAGTAATTCACACAGTCTGAGGATACAGAAGAACTTAAAATATTATCTATGAGAAGTAATATGCTTAAAAATACTCCCAAATTTATAAACATTACTCAAGATTATTGGAATTTACTGTTTCAGAAACTGTAAGTTTCAAAGCAAACTCACATCCACTGGATAAGATTCTTAGATCTTTTCTGAATCAAGTGGATTCCATCCAACACATTGGTGATGTCATACACTCTTCTTTTTCCCACTCCAAGTGTTTTTGCTACTTCATTTAAATCAAGGACACCATCTGGAGCTTTTTTGAGAAGAGCCATAAATCTTCGTGTCAAAAGTACCAAAGATGCATCGAATCGAGGCCTTCTGACTCCCACAGTTTCTGTAAAGTTTTGATAGAATATTTAGGGTAAGCTACTATATAAGCATGAAGCGTTCCTTTAAAAAAGTGATAGTGATGAAGTAACAATGAAGATAAAATCTAGAAGCACTGCAGTTTTTAATTCTGACATTACAATGGCATCATATAAAGCCTATTAACTACACATACCTTCATTTGTTTGCAATGATTTTACCTAAATAGCAAGCATGCATCTTTGTGCTTTCAACATTCATGACTTCACGCTGCTCGTATAGATAATAATAGTTGAGTAACTGTATGTTCTATTGGATGTGAGATCAGATGATTGAACAAATACCAATGAAACCTTTGGTTAACTATAGATAGTGCTGGGGTGCTGCTAGAGAAATGCAGCTCTATCTCTCCTCCATGACACTGTTAAAATATCTTTTCACACCCTTTTGGTCCAGTTTAGCCAGCAGATGTCCCACATAACAATCAGGCATGGTTCAGGAGTCAGCTTGGCTTCAGGACTGTTTCAGCCTGGACATGACCAATATGCTCTGGAGCTGAAGAACTTAGTATGTGTACAAACTCTGTTTGCATTGTTTGGTGTCCAGGCAAAAGAACTGGTCATTCCATTTTTCAATTTACTAATGCAACAAAGATCTACAGATCCCTGACACCCTGGTTTAAGAGATGACTGTGCTATCTGTATCCATTACCAACATATTTGCAGAAAGAGAAGTCACTGATGAATAATTTGAGATTGTTATGTATGCAAAAAGCACAAAAACACCTATTTTTGAAGCACAAAAAAGTCATGGCATGCACACACTCATTTGATGCCAGTCAACAAAAGACTGTCAAATTCTGCTGTTACTTGTCTTTTCTCCCATAAAGCAAACCAGGTATTTCATCTGACCAACCTGTGTCCCTGAGGAATATTCCAGTCTAAGGCTTCAAGAAAAGGTGTGTGTGTGTGTCTGTGTGAACAAATTCCCTAGAAAACACTGTACTTCAGACATCAGTATTCTTCTCACAATGAATGAGACATGTACTTTTACTCGTAATGTATTACACCCATTCCATGGCAGCAAGTTCATGCACTCTTTAACATGAAGTGACAGGTCCAACAACTCAGTTTTGGACTGTGTTACTGTGAAATGTGTGAAACAATTCAACTGGTAAGAAAATAAACAAAAAAACCCCAACATCCAAAAATTCACTCAAGCTTATTTTCACATTTATTGACACCAGCTGAAAGCCAACATTTGCCAGTATGTTGTTCCAGTTTTCTCTCTCTCTTCCTCTGCCTTATTTTCTTTATAGCAGTGGGAAGGTATATTTACAACAGATCTGAAGAGGAAAAAACTACAGAGAATGTATCACTTCACATCTGTTATTCCATTCAGTGTTCCGCATTTCTCCTGCTCTGCTGATATTGGATACATTACAGATCTTCATTTGTCTACAGCATGTACTCACATTGTAGAAAGGCATGAAATACTGCAAGACTAATTTTCACACATGAAACACAGCAACTTACTTGTCCCAAGTCGTGCATCATTGCGCACATTCAGGTTGATCACTGGTGCCTGAGGAAATAAAAAAGGAAAAAACAACTGTCATAAAATGCTACATACAGGGGGAGCACCTTCAGAAGAAATCCTCAAATCTACTTTAGATGTTACAGCCATCACAGTTCTGACAATTCAACTGGTATTGCTGTGAAGAGTCACTACATAGAAGGAATACCTGCTCTTTTAATTCCTGCCAGATTTTCAGCTGTTAATCTCAGCACATCTCACCCTGTTTTTGAAAGTAGGAAACACTACTGAACTCACTGATACTCAGGCAAGCTGCAATTTCTCTTGCTTCTTTTGTTTCAATTCATGGCTATTTCCTTTCAATCCCCCATCATGTACAACTGTGAAGTGTATGGCCAGCTTTTGAAGTTCTTAACTTTCTTGCAAGTACAGCATGAAGCTGTGTCAGAAGAAGTTTGGGCTAGACATTCGCAAAAGGCTCTTCCCCCAGAGGGTGGCTGGGCACTGGAACAGGCTCCCCAAGGAAGCGGTCACAGCACCAAGACTGCCAGAGTTCAAGAAGGTCTTGGACAATGCTCTCAGGAACATGGTGTGACTCTTGGGATTGTCCTGTGCTGAGAAAGGAGTTGGACTTCATGATCCTGATGGGTCCTTTCCAATGCAGGATATTCTATGGTTCTACAGAAGGGCTGCTGTGGCTTAACAAGCTCCCTCAGGAGTGTATTAACAGCCTTGCTGTACTAGTGGGCCTAAATCAGGCACAGCATTCCAAGGGCAACCTAATACATGCCAAGTAAGAAGAATCACTTCCCTCAATTTACTGTTTATTCTCCTGCTAAGACAGCCTCATATGCCTCCATGTCAGGGCACAGCACAGGTGCACATTTAACCCACTGTCCATCACCCCAGGTTCTTTCAACAGGGTGGTCCCCCAGCCTTTACCACTGCAGGGCAAAGGCCCAGGTAGGCCTTGACACTTATTTTCAACTTCCTGGGTTGAAGTTTATGAGGTGTTAGATTACCTGCCCTTCCTCCAAATCATAAACATCATGAGAGGGAATCTCACATCCTCCACCTATCAACAGGACAAGCCCTAGGAGAGACCTCTGAGGAATGCAATTTTCATCTGTTTTTGAGTGATGTATGAACTACTAACCACTCCTCTTTGATCCTGATGGTCCAGTTGAGGATTTTTTTACTCGCGGAGTATTTACCACCTGTAATATCCCAGCTTCAGGTAAAACTTTCAGTAAGTCCTGCTAAAGCTAATGTAGTTGACATCCAAGGCTTTGATCTACAAATCTGATCATTTCACCACCACAGGTAATCAGTTTGCAGGTATAGATATGCTGGTTATTCAATCACCTTCTCCTTTGTGTGCCTAGAAATAGCTTCCAAGAGAATTTGCTTTGTGGCTTTCAAAGGGACTGAAGTGAGACTGATTTAAGCTGTAGCTGACTTCTATGACCTCTCAAAAGTCATGTGAGCAACCTCACAATGACATCAGCCAGCTCTCTCAGGATGTACCCCAAGAGGATCCTACAGATTTGTTTGAGTTGAGCTTTCTCAATAAGTTTCCTAACTTGCCACTTTTCTGTTGCTGGTCATTCCTTAAGACACAAAGCCTAAGAGACATCGGTTCTGAAGAGCCAAGCAAGACAGTGGAGTATGGCAGCCTTACCTGTGTTTACTCTGCCTAAATCACCTGCCCCATTTAGCAGCAGGTTCACCAGCCCCCCCTAGTGCTAATGTAACTCTCGAGGAATACATTCAGTGCAGGTAGCTCAGGGTGCAGCTGTAGTGCGAGGTGGACGCTGAGCTCTGGAGGGTGGGAGCCCCAGGCAAGAGGCGGTGAACTGCAGGCACAGGAACCAGTGGTGCCAGCCAGGTGATAGGACACTCAGAGACACTGCAGGAGCTGAGGATCCCCAGATTTTGGCATGCTCAGACTTTGAGGGTAGGTAGTGGTTAACTCTGCCAAGCACCCACCAAAGCTGCTCTATCACTCCCCTCCACAAGTGGTACGGGGAGAGATGTAATAAAAAGTTTGTGACGTGAATGAAAGACCGGGAGGGATCACTCACCGAATACCATCAGGGGCAGAACAGACTCAACTTGGGAATATTAACTGAACTTATTACCAATAAAATCAGAGCAGGATAATGAGAGATAAAATATGTCTTAAAAAAACACCTTCGTCCCACACCTCCATCCTGCCCAAGCTCTACCTCCTCCACACCAGCAGTGCAGGGAGATGGGAATGGGGGCTATGGTTAGTTCATCAAATGTTCGTGCTGCTGCTCAGGGAGAAAAGTCCTTCCTCTGCTTCAGTGTGGGGTTCTCTCCCATGAGACACAGCCCTCCATCAACTTCTCAAATATGAATCCGTCCCATAGCAACAGTTCTCCACCAGCAGCTTCAACATGGATCACTCTTCCCCAGTGTGTAGTCCTTCAGGCACAGCCTGCTCCAGCATGGGTAAGGAGTCACAAGTTCTACAGGGATAGGGTCACAAGTCCTACCAGAACACCTGCTCCAGCATGGGCTCTACTCCCATGGGTCTGAAGGTCCCTGCTATGAGCCTGCTCCCAGCATGGGCTTCTCACAAATTCATAGCCTCCTTGCAGGCATCCACCTGCTCCAGCCCAGGTCTCGTCCGTGGGTTGCAGGTGAATCTCTGCATCCCTGTGGTCCTCCATGGGGTGCAGCTGCTTCACCATGGTCTGCACCACAGGCTGCAGGGAGTCTCTGCTCCAGCACCTGGAGCACCTCCTCCTCTTTCTCCACTCACCTTGCTATCTGCAGAGTTGCTCCTCTCACATATTCTCACTCCACTCTTCCCTGGCTGCAATTACAACTATGCAATAACTTTTTTTCCCTTCCTAAACATGTTATCACAGAGGCACTACTACCATCTCTGATTAACTCCGCCAGTGATGGATCCATCCTGGAGTTGCCTAGCATTGGCTCTGCGGGACATGGGGACAACTTCTGGCAGCTTCTCACATAAGCCACCCTGTAGCCCTCCACCTGCTATCCAAACCTGACCGCAGAAACTCAATACAGGGTATACAAGCCCAAGATTTCCTTTGTTTGGGAGTCCCTGCTTGAACTGTTGTATCAAGATTAAGTTATTTTAAGGATCCAAACGTCTGAGACTCTGCTGTGGGAAACCTGGGGTCAATCTGGTGAGGGGACCTTGCCTGACTGTGTGAGTGTGGGGCTGCAGCTGCAAAGGGGCCTCGGTTCGAGCTCAGGTAGTGCAAAAGTGACTGACAAGAGTGGCTCCTGCATGGTCAGACAGGGAAATTCCTTTAACATTGTGACCCTTGACATTCCTTGCTAGTTTCAATGCTACAACTTGGCTTTCCAAGCATCATATCTGCATGTCCAGACAGTTTTATCCTTGTTCTTTAGTCTGTCCTTTTAGTCTGTTCTGCCTGTGGTTTTTTCGCCATGAGTGTCATGATTAAATGTGTTTCTCCTTATTGATCTCCATCTCTTCAGCTCCTCCAACTTTCAAAGTTGCCTTCCCAAAAACCTCAACTACTTCTTGCCAGAATAAACTGGAGTCTTGAAGACTGAATAAGCTGGAATCCAGGTTCGGCACTGGGTTACTAGCCTTCCTTACTGTACTCAGGGTTTAGAATATTCCACTGTTAAGAAAACTTCCCAGACTGACTATTCATGACACTCTCTGGCAGTCAAACTCCCAATGACAGAGGCTGTCACTGCTGGGACCAAAGCTCCTTCACAGTGGGCAGCCCCAGTGGCCCAATGGAGGGTCCACTTGAATCCCTACACACTACACTTGCTCAATCAGATCATATTTTCTTACTGGTTTGACCTCAGGTTTCCCATGGCATAGTCTCAGCTATCTCTCCATAAAGCAATTTATTCATGGTGCAGCAACACAAGAAACAGCCCAAGCCCTCTAAAGAGGGACCCACAATAAAGGAACCACTGGATTTTTATACCCTCACAGTCTGCCCAGGTAAATTTTGCTCTTCCCCAAATCCTATGCTCCTGCTTTGTCTCACTATGTGTCAATCTTCATCCACCTCGCCAGTGCCACCGTCCTGTGCCCTTCTGTTATCTAAAGGCTTGGCAGGTTGTGGCTTCTGCTGTGTCCCTCAGTATCCACTCACATGGTCAGTACCACCCATCTTCATGTCCTTTGTCATTCCAAGAGTTGGGTGGTTCACCACCCCTTGTCTTGGGCTCCCACCCATCTGCTGCCTGCAAACTGAGCTACCTGCACCAGATTACCAATAATTATTCCTCGAAATCCACTATTCCATGGCAGTCGCAGACATAGCTGTTAATAATTACATCTTTGACTTCCCTGTTGAAAAGAAGCTAATTCAGGAAAGTATCACCCATGGTAAACTTGTCTAAACACCTACATAATGAAGCTGTGCCAAACACCCTTTGCTTGTTACAATCATCACTTCAATTACCCACCGAAAAATGTATGTGAATTCTTTCATGGCTTTAAGAAAATACTACCAAGTAACATTTAGCCCAACTGTTAAGATTAATTAAAAAAAACCCAGTAATACATTTTAAGAAGGTTAACAAAATTACCAGTATGCACCATCAGAATTGACTAAAAAAAAAAAAGTAACAAATTCTAATAAGTTTTGCAAAAGAGGATTTTTTGTTAGCTACTTCATAGCATTGCTAAAAGTAGTGGCAGCAGTTGCATATAAGATGATTACTTCAACATCACAAATGTTCAGAGCAGAAAACACAGTTGTAGTCCCTTTTTCTCATACTTAGGTACCATATATCTAACTCAATTAAGATGCTATAGGTAACAAAGGCAAGAAAAACCATCCCATTGCATTCTAGCACCTCTCCCAGGAAGCCCGCTCCAACGCGACGAGGGAAGGAAGCATCCCAATGCTCCTTTCGAGTACCACGCTGCCAGGCCAGCCGCACCTTTCCCGCCCAGGGATGTAGGACGGGCTTGCGGCCGCCTCCTCACAAGCTCCGCGGCAGGAGCGCAGCTGGAGCCCCGTNCGGCCGGGGCCCGCGCACGCGCCCTCCCCTCTGCCGCCGGGCGCGCGCGGCTCCGCCGCCTTCTGCCTCGTTACCCATCGGCCCCCGCGGCGCCGTTCCCGCCTGCCCGCCCTGCCCGGCTTTCCCCGGCTTTCCCCGGCTTTTCCCGCCCAGGGGCATCCCCCGCCTCAGCGAGCGCCGGCAGGGATGCGCCGAATCAATTCGTTACCTCCCCTGTCGTCCGCCTGCCAGGCCGGCGGAGG